>CM076082.1:39922500-40082500 GCA_038088235.1 Zacco platypus
TCCGAACTCTAACAACTTACCCTAACCCAGTGGTTTGGGGTGTGTGAGGTGAGGTACGCAAACAAAATGTTGAGTTTTCCCGTTCGTTTAACTCTACCTCGCCTTAACATAACGTTAAAACCCAGCATGCATTTCTAACAGGCAGAACAGCACTTTATTTTACAGTCCTCATGTACATACGTACTGTGTACTTATTATAGTAATTGCAATAACTGGGTAATAACTAGACTCTAAAAATGCTGGGTTAAAAACAACTCTAGTTGGGTTAAACATGGACAAACCCTGCGGTTGAGTTAATGTTTGATCCAACCTGCTGGTTAGTTATATTTAACTCAACTAATGTTTAAAAATGGCTGTGTTGCTTGCTTAAAATGAACTCAAAGCATGTGAAAAACAACCCAAGTTGGGTTGAAAATGGACAAACCCAGTGAATGGGTTGTTTTAACTCAGCGGTTGGGTTAATGTTTGATCCAACCTGCTGGTTAGTTATATTTAACTCAACTAATGTTTAAAAATGGCTGTGTTGCTTGCATAAAATGAACCCAAAGCATGTTGAAAAACAACCCAAGTTGGGCTGAAAATGGATAAACCCGGTGAATGGATTGTTTTAACTCAGCGGTTGGGTTAATGTTTGATCCAACCTGCTGGTTAGTTATATTTAACTCAACTAATGTTTAAAAATGGCTGTGTTGCTTTCTTAAAATGAACCCAAAGTGTGTGAAAAACAACCCAAGTTGGGCTGAAAATGGACAAACCCAGTGAATGGGTTGTTTTAACTCAGCGGTTGGGTTAAATTTTTGTCCAACCTGCTGGTTAGTTATATTTAACTCAACTATTGTTTAAAAATGGCTGTGTTGCTTTCTTAAAATGAACCCAAAGTGTGTGAAAAACAACCCAAGTTGGGCTGAAAATGGACAAACCCAGTGAATGGGTTGTTTTAACTCAGCGGTTGGGTTAATGTTTGATCCAACCTGCTGGTTAGTTATATTTAACTCAACTATTGTTTAAAAATGGCTGTGTTGCTTTCTTAAAATGAACCAAAAGCATGTGAAAAACAACCCAAGTTGGGCTGAAAATGGACAAACCCAGTGAATGGATTGTTTTAACTCAGCGGTTGGGTTAATGTTTGATCCAACCTGCTGGTTAGTTATATTTAACTCAACTAATGTTTAAAAATGGCTGTGTTGCTTTCTTAAAATGAACCAAAAGCATGTGAAAAACAACCCAAGTTGGGCTGAAAATGGACAAACCCGGTGAATGGGTTGTTTTAACTCAGCGGTTGGGTTAAATGTTTGATCCAACCTGCTGGTTAGTTATATTTAAATCAACTAATGTTTAAAAATGGCTGTGTTGCTTGCATAAAATGAACCCAAAGCATGTTGGAAATTAACATTTATTAACATGTTTAATTAATGAAAATTTATTTATAAGTTTAAAGACTAATAATTAAATTGCTTATTAATAAATGTTCACAATTTGATTATTATTATTGCCTCTAATAATTATGTGTCTGATTTTAAATTTCCAACCTATTTTGGGTTCGTTTGGGTTCAAGACAGCCATATGGTAATTTTTAAACAAATAGTTGGGTTAAATAAAAACTACCCAGCAGGTGGGGTCAAACATTTAACCCAACCACAGGGTTAATTCATTTTTAACCCAGCATTTTCCTGACATTACCCAGTACTTTCTTAGGTAAGTACACTGTAAGTAGAAGTGCTAGCGAATAGTAGCGTTGGTGTAGAAGTTCAAATACCGCATATGACGTCTCGCTACGTTACTGCCGTTCACTTTTACGTTTGCAAAAGTTTGGATTTAGCACTTGCTGCCATGAAGGACAAATATAGACACAAATTGAGATCGGGTGAACTCTCTTTGACACAGAAACATGTTTTGTGTGAGTTCCTGTTTTTAATACGAGCAAGAATGCGATTTTTCCCGAATATACACACGATTATAAACATGTCGTTAATGTTCTACATCCGTTCAACAAACAAAAAATGTAATATTAAAATGTATTGATTGCTCTGAATAGTTCCAGTGAAGGCCACTGCAGAACAATTGTGCGTCTCCAAGCAACACACGGCAGTTTAATTAGCGAATGAATTGAACTGAACGAATCGAGAGAGTCGATGATTCAACGACTCATTCATAAATTCAGCCACGAGCTTCATTACTGAGTAAACGAATGACTCGGTGACTCACAGTAACTTTTAGAGTTTTAAATTTAAAAGTACCATCATTTCTCTTTTGAATATTTTCTTTTGTTTAAAACATTATCTCCTAACATCATTTTTGCCACTGTAACTGCATTAAATCCAGCCTGACGCAGCTTGTGCCACTGCAGTGCAGCTGATACTGATGCTTTATTTATTGTAGGATTTTAAGAATTTGACAAACAACATGACAATTTTTTTTAATAGGGTTAGAAAAACTTTGCCTTTTATAAAGGTAAAAAATGCACTGGAAAATCAGTTTAAGGGGACAAATATTGTCCCTTACTGGAAAAGTTGTGACTGCAGTCTTTCGGGATTTGGGATTGATTTCCGGATTTCAGAAGTTATGAGCTGAAGTTAAGTAATAATAATAGTGATGATTGACTTTAAAATGAACAAAATCTCATTAAGTTCCTTCTAGTCCATTTGTTTGTCATGGGTCTGTGTTAAATGTCAAATATCTCGTGCTGCGTAGACATTTTTGGAAACGAGCCAAGAGCTTTCTGATTGGCTGTGGATGTTGGACTGACTCAACTGTATTTAACACAAACGCAATCGTATCTCAATCCACGTTGATTGCCGATCACAGATCAGAAGTGTTTGGCAGATCGTTTTTGTACATGATGGCCATGAGATTGAAATGCGCCCCCTAGAGGCCGCGGGATTCGATTAAGATTCGTGTTTTGAACTGAAATATCAGCGTTTTGAAATGCAGAATAATAGAATAAGCTTGTTTATGGATTGCAACAAAGGATTTATACACATTATAGTCTTCATAAAATAAACATGCTCACATATATTGCACACTTCACTGTTTAGATCGTGCTAGAAGATCATTCTGCAAGCGAAAAACATCCTTCTCCATTGATGGTCTTTTATTCATATTAACTGCTAACATTTCATTATACTGTATCATCTTATATGTTTCCCTATTTCTCTTAAAAATGTGCTCTTAAAAGCAAAGAAACAGAAGCGAGGTAGGGTGTTACGTTAAATCCAGGTGTTCGGATGTCGAGTCGGTTTCTCTCTCACCACATTCTTTTCTCCCTGCCTCCATTTTCTCAAATCTGTCTCCTTTTGCCATTCTGACTCTTTCATCCGTCATTCCACTGAAGGGCACACAGATCCTCAGGGGGCTGGTTAACGTGTGTGTGTGTGTGTGTGTGTGTTTCCCAGCATATGTCTGTCCTCCGACCGCACATTGGAGTGTGTTTAATACTAAGTGGGAATGTTGACTCTCAGCAGGCTTCTATCTCTTTTTTCTGTCTATTCCTGTCAATTTATTTTTAGAATTTCACAGGAGTGTTGGCCCGAAAACATCATTACAGAGAACAGCGGTAGAATTAGCAGAAATGCATGTAGACCTTTAGCAATTTCTGTCTCAAAAAATGCGTATAGGTAGGTGTGTTTGTGAATATCTCATTTAAATGAGACCCAAAATTCACCAGATGTAATATCAGTCTCTGGTGTCTCCAGTGAAGTTTCAGCTCAAAATCCTCCACAGATCATTTATTATCGCTTGTCAAATTTGCCTCTATTTGGGTGTTTTTGCGTGTGTCCCTTTAAATGCAAATGAGCTGCTGCTCCAGAAGAGGGCGGAGCTTCAACAGCTCAACAACAACAAAGCTGGAGAATCTCACGCAGACGAAATGAGGAAAGTGTTCAAACTGATGGAGAGACTCAGGAAGAAATTCCAACTTTTAGACGTTTCTGAACGGTTAGTGGATAAATTGATGTAGTTGCTGTGGACTTGATCAACTCATCACTAGCATGTGTCGTCACGTTCATCTTTTTTCCTTGAATCGACCCTCGTTTGTAAAGCAGTCCGGCGTAAAATGACGGCATCAACAACACTCGACTACAACAACTCTTCCTCTTCTCTAAAGCAGCCCGACATGGCCCCGCCCTCTTTGTTGTGTGTTCTGGAGGGCGGGGTTTATTTAAATTTTAGTGTTTGTGATGTCACTAACCTGGGAAGAAGCTTGTTGTAGTTCCTGCCAGCCGTTTGTTGTAGTCCTTAAGAGCGAATTCTTTAAAAGAAAATATCTCCTTTACATTGATCTTTGAGTGTCGTAACTTTGCAGATGTTGTTCATGCTCAAACAGCAACATTACACACTAACTAAAGTTAAAAAAGTGAAATCATAATCATCTTAAAAGATGTCAGTGCCCTTGTTTTGTCACAAGATGCACACCAGGACTGTTTTTATCCAAGGCACATAAAAAAGCTACCCAACTAAGGCCTAATCCTGGCTTAATCTAAGCCCTGTCTGTGAAACCGGGCCTGGATGTCACCAATTTAAAGGGATAGTTCACCCAAAAATGATTTAAAGGGATAGCTCACCCTCAAGACATCCTATGTGTATGTGACTTTCTTCTTTCAGTCAAACACAGAGTTATATTAAAAAATATTCTGGCTCTTCCAAGATTTATAATGGGAGTGAATAGTAACTGAGATTTTGAAGCCCAAAAAAGCACATCCATCCGTCATAAAAGTAATCCATACGACTCCAGAGGGTTAACCCTCTGAGGTCGGCCGTCACGCCGGCGTGATTTACTCACTTTTTTCTTGTCAGTGTGAAAGAGACTCAAAATGCTCCGTCAATTTTGAACATACAATCAAGAGATATATACCATTGCAATCTGTGAAATGTCTACTTTGACTTGTACACACTCATAGTAAAAACAAAATGTTGTGCTTTTTGCAAAATAAGCAAAACTAACATGATGCGTGAGCTGCGATCTCTCTCCTAATGAAATCCATTCTGATAGTCATAAGAAAATGAACGGTAACTTCGTGAATACTATTCACACAAATATGAAACGCATGTCTAAATAAACGTTGAAATGTCAGGTTTTAAATCATGTAAGTCAAATCTAAAACAAATATTCTCTGTTTATGTAATCTGTTTGAAAACGGAGAGAAATCAGTCGTTCGCGAGCCAGCTCATTATCTGTAATGTGACCACGCCCACGGAGAGCGCGCGCTATTCAAACACAAATTCTGAGGCGATTACTGTAACAGAGTTAACGCCCACATATGCATCTCACACGCCCCCCGGTCAATGCCATAAAAAACATGAAGTTTCTTCATAAGATTCACTGAACGTTCATCGCGTTTTGAGGATGGCACGCTACTCTGGTAATGAAGCCCTTCAGATGATTCTGGACAGCGAGGAAGAATTTTTCGCTCAGTTTTGGTGATCTATGATGTGATTCAGAGCGAATATATTTTATATTCTTGTATAATAATACGGCCTTGTGCCTAATACAGATGTTTGTGAATGCAGGTGTGGATGTTTGTGAATGCAGGTGTAAATGTGTGAAATGCACTAAATAGGTGTGATCTACCTGTGACAACAATAGTAAAGACTTGTTAGGAAAGATTTTTATTCTGAATAAATGCTGTTCTTTTTAACTTATTATTGATCAATAAATCTTGCAAAAAGTACCACAACTGTTTCCAACATTGATAATAAAGCAGCCCATTAGAACGATTTCTGAAGGATCATGTGACACATAAAGTAAATACAATAAAACAGATTAAATTCTGTGAATCTCCTTACATTCTTAGTTCAAGATGCTTCACAGCTTTGGCCTTTGGATGGGCCGTTAGCCACTGGGGGAGTGTCTTTTGTCTCCCCTGGTGTGAATTGCTAATGTATTCATGGCCATCACCACTCCCACGCATACAGCAGTGGTGACACAAAAACTGATTTACAAAATTTAAATCATTATATTGTTGTTTGTGTTGAAGCATTCAGAATGATTTCCACATCATTGTGTAGTAAAAATTCTAGCCTACAAGCTTGATAACTCAAAAGTCTTGTGAACAACTATTCAGTATGTGTTTTATGGCCTTATTGCAAGGGCATTTTTTTGCCAAAACTTACTAACCACGCATAATCTTTATTTTTAAAATAATGCAAACATGTACATCTATTTTGCTCACATATTATTGTAGCAGAGTTTGTGCTGAATACAGCAAAATTACATGTTGGCCAATAGTATGTTATTAGTAGCTGAAATAAGCACAAATGTCAGAGCATGTAAAACTACTCCAGGACCCCAAATCAGCCTCAGACCCCAGAGGGTTAATAAAGACCTTCTTTATTACAAATAAATACTCATGCACAGTCACGATTAAAATTCTGTCTGCTTGAGCACACACACACACACACACACACACGTGCGCTGCATGCATCACGGTAATAAAGTGGCGCTGAAGGGTGAAGGATTTGGATTAGTTGTTTGTGTTTGATGTGTTTGTCTTTGACCCGCAGCTGTACAGCAGTCTGAAAGCTTGGCATGTAGTTGCAAAGTTACTTATAGTAAGTAGAATGTCTAAAGTAGAGCATTTTTAATCTTAGTTAATGATAATGTCAACATTTATTAATACATCACTATTAAAAATTAAAAGTTGCATATGTTAATATTATTCAATGCACCTTAGTTGTATTTTTATTAGACTAATAAATACTGTAACAAGTGTAATGCCTTAACTAAAATTAAATAATGGGACCTTATTGTAAATTGTTACCAGAACTAGATTGACTTAACGTCATGTCTGATCAGTAGATATAACCGACTGAATATTAAATGAAATGCGTAAATGCAATCGTACGTTAAAGACTGAGTGAATGTGTGTTCAGAGCGTTGAATCTGATGTGATATTAATTGTGCATTAAATTCACACTGACGTATAAACGCTTTTAAGGTTTACAGAAGATGTTTGGAGTTTGATTTTGAGCTAAAGCAATAGTTCACCCAAAAAAATTAAACTCATCAATTACTCTCCATCATGTGCGTCCAAACCGTGCGACTTTCTACCAAAGAAGATATTTGGCAGAATTTGTCCTGTTTTTCAAAAAGATTAATAGCACAATGAATGCACCATAAAAGCAACATAAAATTAGTTCATTCGACTCGTGCGTTCTAGTCAAAATCTTCTGAAGTCATACAAAAATGTCATCATTCATTATATTTCATCATTCACTGACGCGTATTACAGGAAATAATTTCAATTTCTATTATACGGCTTCATAAATCGTGGATTATAGTGTATAAATGGAAATGAGCGCTCTTCTCGAGTGCTCCACTGAAGAAATAAAGTCTCACGGGTTTTGGAAGGACATGAGGGGTGAGTAAATGATGACGGATTCTCCTTTAAGCAGGAGTCTGTGTTCATCCCAGAGTATTCCAGGTATTCTCATATCTGAGTTCAAAGAGCCTAGCAGACAGAATGTGCAAAATCCAATTGAAATCGGAATATAAATGGAATCATTTGAGCCACATCAAAGACGAAGTTGATTTCTAAACCAGCGTCATGTGATCTGTTCTGAGAGCTTTAGGTTTTACATCATGACATGTTTATTCACTTCCATTAATTGTATGCATTTATTTCTTCTGATGTGGAACACAAAAGAATATTTTGAATGTGTTTTCTCCCCCAAAATGTTGTCTTTGGTGTTCCACATCAGAAGAAATAAATGCATACATTATTGGATGAGTAAATGATGACGCCGTTGTCATTTTTATGTGAACTATCCCTTTAAAATAAAATATTACTGTTCTAATAAAAATATTTTTTATTATTATTTCAAAATATTTAATAATAGTAATATTGTTATAATAAATATAGTTTATTTATTAATCAAATAAACATGAATGAACATCAGAAGGAATGTTGTTTCAAGTTCAAGTTCACCAACGTTAATCTACTAACTCCCCTGACTGCTTTGTCGGACAAAATGGCGGATTCGGGGTTATGATTGGTCAGATCGCCTGTCAATCAAACTGCCGGCAAAGGGTCGATCCTCCACAGATCATTTATTATCGCTTGTCAAATTTGCCTCTATTTGGGTGTTTTTGCGTGTGTCCCTTTAAATGCAAATGAGCTGCTGCTCCAGAAGAGGGCGGAGCTTCAACAGCTCAACAACAACAAAGCTGGAGAATCTCACGCAGACAAAATGAGGAAAGTGTTCAAACTGATGGAGAGACTCAGGAAGAAGTTCCAACTTTTAGACGTTTCTGAACGGTTAGTGGATAAATTGATGTAGTTGCTGTGGAGTTGATCAACTCATCACTAGCATGTGTCGTCATGTTCATCTTTTTTCCTTGAATCGACCCTCGTTTGTGAAGCAGTCCGGCGTAAAATGACGGCATCAACAACACTCGACTACAACAACTCTTCATCTCCTCTAAAGCTGCCCAACATGGCTCCGCCCCCTTTGTTGAGTGCTCTCGGGGGCGGGGTTTATGTAAATTTAGGCTTTGTGATGTCACTAACCTGAGAAGAAGCTCGTTGTAGTCCTTAAACAGTGATTTCTGTAAAAGAAAATATCTCCTTTGCATTGATCTTTGAGCGTCGTAACTTTACAGATGTTGTTTCTGCTCAAACGGCAACATTACACACTAACTAAAGTTAAAACAGTGATCAAGGACCCCTTTAAAGAGGATTTTAATTTCCTTTTAATGAAGTGCATTTATAATGTTTGCCGTTAGTTTTCATGACCCTTCTCTGACTTTTTCTTCTGTCTCTAATCTCTCACACTTCTGAATGAATCTCTCTTTATGAATCACTTCAGTCGATTGATTCAGATTCATTCGTCGCTGTTTTCGTGGATTGCTCTGGTCTGCGTCTCTCTAAACCGTCATATTTCTAAGTAGATCATAGATCCATCGCCACCAACGGTTTGCATGATCGACTTCGCTCACGGTTCATTTGAGAAGCGCAGGCTGATGTAGAGAGCAGATGAAAGGGCATTATTGAAGGGATGAGCGGAGATGAAATGAAAAACCCAAGTGAAGATGGAGGCCGTTTGTTTGAAGCTTTGCTGTTCATGCATTTGTCCACAGAGACGGCAGAGGATGTTTGGAGCACATCTCATCCTCCTTCTTCTCTTGCTGACCTTTCTATCCTCTGCTACTTTGACTGATTTCACACTTCACTGACATTAAAGTCTATATGACATCGAAACATTTTACATTCTTAATGCGTGTTCCTGGTGTTGTCCGTGATTCATCAGTGTAAGAAAGTATCCCATTCAGTCAAAATCCACAGAATAAGAGACAAATGTTGGATGTCTGAATCGGAATGCAAAAAATATAGTCTTCATTTTTATAGAATACCATCGATGAAGATGACCTTTGAAGCTAAACAGAAACGTTTATGTTGCGCGTCACAGATGAAGACCTGCGTCTATTAAAGCACGAACGCAGTAAGTCTATAATAATCACATATGCAATTTATAAGGGACATACAGTTACAGCACGAAATAATTTTAAACCAATAGATTTACATTTAAACAGCCTATAACATTTTTATCTCACAATTCTGACTTCTTTTTCTTTCATTTGCGAGTTTATATCACAATCCTGAGGGGGGAAAAGTCAGAATTGTGAGATATAAATTCACATTTCTGAGGAAAACTAACGAGTATATCTCACAATTCTGTTTTTCCTTCTAAGAATTGTGAGATATAAACTCAGATTTGTGAGGAAAAAATGTCAGAATTGTGAGATATAAACTAGAAACTAACTGTTACGACCGCTAGGGGTTCAGCCGTAACAGAAAGAAAGCGAGTTTCAATACCAGAGAGATTTCCAATAATAAGATTTTTTATTTACAACAATAATAAGGGGTTAACGTCAGGGGCAGACAAGGCCAAAACAACAAACAAAACAATCTTTTTTTAGAAACTGAATAACCTCAAAGGAAAATAAAGAAAACAAAATACAACTTAACTTACCTACCTCCCTACAACCATAAACATAGTGAAAATAACATCAAATAAAATGGCGTCACACCCCCTACCTCCCTTAAAGTGAAAAATAGTCAAGAGTTTTGTACAGCGATATTTACAGTTTTGGGCAAACAATATCAAATTCCGCATTCAACTCGTAGTCGTATAACAGGCAAGGATCAAGTAAACCAGGAAGTCAGAATTAACAATAAACAAACACTCACAATCTCTCTGATACGACACTCTCAAACAAACGATGACGAAACAAACATTAATAATCTAAATTTGCGAAGCACAAAGTCAACGAGGCACATGGCAAAGAATGAGTGTTTGGGGCGTTCCTTAAATACGTGTCAGGTTTTCGCTGGACCAATCAGGACGTTCAAATGAAGGCCACACCCACCTGTAACAAAAAACACATCTACACACATGGAGAGAGAGAATAGACAGACAGATGAAAACAGACAAAATATCTTGGGGTCTTAACACTAACTTTTATTCCATGGCTACTTCAGAACTGCCCTTTTCTGCCACCAGATAATCTCCGCCCACAAAAAACAGCTTTGCAAACGTTTATTGGCCTTAATGGTTCCATGAAGAACTTTTAACATCCATGGAATCTTTCCATTGCGTAAAAGGTTCTTTATAGTGGAAAAATGTTCTTTAGAATGTTAAGGAAAAAGCTTCTATGGAGGATGTTCACTGAAAGGAACCAAAAATTCTGTTGTGAAAAGCCCTTTTTGGAAGCTTTTATTCTAAAAGCGTTGAAGGTAACGCAGATAATGATGCTTTTGTCGGTTAACTTTACCTTGGCATATCAGAGCTCAGTTTGAGACATTGTTGAGATCTCTATGAAACTCTTGAGGGGGTGAATGTGAGATTACTGGGGTCTTTTTGCCTGTGAAATTCAATTGCTTTCTATTGCTATGTAGGAGAAACAGTTTAATGCAATTGCACTTGTGATTTTTTTTCCATTCTATGTGTGTATGTACATCTGCACTCTCTTCCTCTGAATAATAGAGAAGCATGTCTGTCTCAGGAGAGTACACACACACACACACACACACACACACACACAGAGATCAGGTGGTCTGAAGTGAATCAGGTTTCCAGGTACAATAAGAGTCATCACACCAGCTCGCTCTTTGTCTCCGTGTGTCATCCGCGTTCAGTACAAGTTAAACAGGATTTGTGTTGTACTTTTGATTACCACAATTAATTTCCACTTGTCCCCAAAAAAGCTCAAATCTGGGATACAGTGAGACGTTTACAATGGAGAAAATGGAATTTCAGACGTGCAGCCACACGACATGAACAGATATGAGTGATTTTAAGGTGAAAAAAATCACTTAACCTTTTACTGTGCGTCCAATTTTATACCTAGGACAATGCAAAATCAATACTGTAAATCTTAAAGCCTCACAATTACGGTTGAAGGTATAAAAGGTAGAAATTGCTTTTATAAAATGATAAGCTTTAAATCCTCAGAAAATGAGACGCTTTCATTGTCGGTGCCTCACCATCACCTTATTTATTTAAGAAAGTTAGCAAGTTAAATTCTTTTTTTTTTTCTTTTGTAGTAATAAACATTATACCACCAATGCTGTCAACTGAGAATTTTGATTGACAGCTCAAGACAGCTCTCACAGCGGCACTGAACTTTACTCCCTTCTCCCTCTGGAAATATCTCTGCTTTTTCATAACACACACACACACACACGCTGTGTTTTCATGGTTTATGGGGACATAGCCGTAATGGTTTTTCTACAGTACAAACTGTTCATTCTGTCCCCCTACACTACCCCTACCCCTAAACCTACCCATCACACAAAATGTTCTGCTATTTTACATTTTCAAAAAAGATAATTCTGTATGATTTATAAGCTTGTTTCCTCAATGGGACCCAAAAAATGTCCCCACAAGATCAACATTTACTAGTATTACTATATACTTGTGGGGACATTTGTGTCCCCATAACGTAGGGAATACACACACACATGTGTTGTGTTTTCATGGTTTATGGGGACATTCCATAGGGGTAATGGTTTTTATACTGTACAAACTGTACATTCTGTCCCCCTACATTACCCCTACCCCTAAACCTACATTTTCCAAAAAGATAATTCTGTATGATTTATAAGCTTGTTTCCTCATGGGGACCAAAAAAATGTCCCCACAAGATCAAAATTTACTAGTATTACAATACTTGTGGGGACATTTGTGTCCCCATAACGTAGGGAATACACACACACACACACACACACACACACACACACACACACACACATATGTTGTGTTTTCATGGTTTATGGGGACATTCCATAGGCGTAATGGTTTTTATACTGTACAAACTGTACATTCTGTCCCCCTACACTACCCCTACCCCTAAACCTACCCATCACACAAAATGTTCTGCTATTTTACATTTTCAAAAAAGATAATTCTGTATGATTTATAAGCTTGTTTCCTCAATGGGACCCCAAAAATGTCCCCACAAGATCAACATTTACTAGTATTACTATATACTTGTGGGGACATTTGTGTCCCCATAACGTAGGGAATACACACACACATGTGTTGTGTTTTCATGGTTTATGGGGACATTCCATAGGCGTAATGGTTTTTATACTGTACAAACTGTACATTCTGTCCCCCTACACTACCCCTACCCCTAAACCTACATTTTCCAAAAAGATAATTCTGTATGATTTATAAGCTTGTTTCCTCATGGGGACCAAAAAAATGTCCCCACAAGATCAAAATTTACTAGTATTACTATACTTGTGGGGACATTTGTGTCCCCATAACGTAGGGAATACACACACACACACACACACATATGTTGTGTTTTCATGGTTTATGGGGACATTCCATAGGCGTAATGGTTTTTATACTGTACAAACTGTACATTCTGTCCCCCTACACTACCCCTACCCCTAAACCTACATTTTCAAAAAAGATAATTCTGTATGGTTTATAAGCTTGTTTCCTCATGGGGACCAAAAAAATGTCCCCACAAGATCAACATTTACTAGTATTACTATACTTGTGGGGACATTTGTGTCCCCATAACGTAGGGAATACACACACACACACACACACACACACACACGTGCTGCATTTACATCAATGACAATAGACCTCAACATCTGCAGTGTAACGAGCTTCACTGTACACGTCAGTCCTGCTTCTAATCAGATGCTCAGATCACATGACCTGCTCATTATCCCTGGCTATAAAAGAACGAGACCATGTATAATTTATTCTGATGCTGAATTGTTATATAAGACAATAAAATTCACAAACATGCCTTGAGCAGCACAGACAGACAGACAAAGACATAGAAACGCATCATACTTTCTCCTACACATTCATTTTTTGGCAATATCTGAGGTGAAATCACCTTGTTTTCAGTAACTCTGCCCACTATTTCTTAGAATTTTATCTTTGCTGTATGCAAATAGCCTCTTATCTCTATGTAAACTTTGCATTAATAGTATCCAACACTCTTTGTGTTCATTGTAAATAAAATTGGTTGGGATTTATACTTTTTCACTCTTATTATAAATGAGCCACTGCCTTATTTAGGGTCTAATCTATAGTATTTACAGTCTCAGTGATATCAGCACAGTCCCACCTCACATGCAGAAACAGGAAATGACATATTTTGAAGGTTATCGTGTGTGTGTGTGCACATTCCTGGATTGAAGTTCAGAGAAATGAAAGTGCCGTTCACAGAATGGATCTCTTTGAAAATGTTCGGTTCACATGAATGGATAAAAGAGTCGCTTCGTTTTTACCAGAATCCTGATGTGTCGAGCGAATGACGAACGGAAATGTGTTTTTGTGCAGATGAAGACGCTGACTCCATGACATAACACACAAACTCACTGAGATCAGGAGGAACCTTCAGGTTTTAGTCTGGCATGCGTCACTGCGCGTCATAAGCTCCGGCCAACAGCATGCAAAGCGCGTGCACTGAACTTTTTAATAGTCCTTCTAGGGGATTCGTGCGATCGCCACTAAACAAAGCTAAGACAGCTTAAACTGACCGTTCGCAAAGCCCCGCCCCCTTTAGTTACTGTTGCTATGCGATCTCACGCCACACATCATGTTCTCACGCAGTGAAAAATACATCCTGGAGCAAAGAGGACACTGACAACGTATGAAACAGTTTCATATTTAATATATTGTAATGCTTTAAAGAAGTTTAATCAATAAATAGCGTTTAATGTGTGGTGACAGATCGCTGTAGCTCCTCGTGAACCGATCATCTCTTCATACTAGTTCATTTATAGCATCAAATAAACATGAATGAACATCAGAAGGAATGTTGTTTCAAGACGTGATTCAAGTTCACCAACTTTAATCTACTAACTCCCCTGACCGCTTTGACGGACAAAATGGCGGATTCAGGGTTATGATTGGTCAGATCGCCTGTCAATCAAACTACAGGCGAAGATTTCTTACAATTTTTTTACTTCTGCATATATCGACTGATTTTGTTCAAACTTCAGCTGTATGTTTGTTAGAGGAGGCCGATCACATAGACGCTACTATTATGAGTCCAAGTCATAGCGCCACCAACTGGCAGCAGGAAGTGTGTCACTTTCAAAATGTTTTGACATCGCCCTCTTATATTTACCCAAACATCACAGTTTTATCAAATACATTGAGTGATCCTTCACTGAACAGGGCCGAGAAAGTAATTAACCCCTTGAATTTAGTAACTTGTACACTACTAGTCAAAAGTTTGTAATAATTAAAGGGATTTTAATTATTAATTAATAGAATTTTAAAAGAATAATAAAAAAAAAAAAATTAAAAGAATAATTAAAAAAAAAATTAAAAGAATTTTAGTTCACCCAAAAATGAAAATTCTGTCATTTATTACTCAAAATAACGACTTTTCAACAATATCTAGTGATGGGCGATTTCAAAACACTGCTTCATGAAGCTTTACGAATCTTTTCGAATCGGTGGTTCGGAGCGCTAAAGTCACGTGATTTCAGTAAACGAGACTTCGTTCGTTTGTTCGTTCGTTTGTTCGTTCGTTCGTTCGTTCGTTCGTGTGTTTCGCAATTTCAGTAGTTCACGTGACTTTGGAGGTTTGATACGTGATTTGAACCACTGATTCAAAAACAAAAGATTCGTAAAGCTTCATGAAGCTTTTGTATTCTTGTCATTTTGTAATATTAAGGTACTCACATAAACTGTTTTAAATATGTTTTAGTGTCTTTCTGGGCATCTGAAAGTGTTCATCATTAGAGGAATCGATGCTCCTTTAGGAGCACAACCTCCAGCAGATATTTTCTGTACCTGCTTATAATACTTCTGACCAAGTTTGGACAATCCCCCCTCACACATCTGTTTATCAATATTTCTGGTTTGTAATGATACCACAGTGAGAGAGTTTCATCCTGAGGGTTGTTTAAAACCGGACACATTTTTGTGTTCAAAATCAGCTCGACGGTGCTCAAGAGAATGGAGCTCGAGGTGTGTTTAACCCTTATGTGCTGTTCGGGATGTTTTCATCCACTATGGGGAATTTTTGAGTCTTAATTTGGCCATAACTTTCTCCGTGTTTCAGCAAATGGAATGATTTTTGGTGACAAATCTTATTTTGACACATATTTTGGGAAAATGCTTTGAAAATGTTCAAAAACTCAACAGTACTCTGTGAGCAAATTCACGACCCTTTCGTTATGATTTTAACTGCTTTAAAAATGTATCAGATAAATATTTTTTTCACATTTTTTTTGCTTAAATCTATTAATCAACCTCAATCCTGATCAAAACTACTAAATTTGAAAAAAAAAAAAAAAATCCGGATTTTAACTCTTTAATTGCCAAATTCATAAATGACGTCACTGATCTGGGAAAAAACGTGTCAAAGATTAGAAACAACATTGGCTTTGATGCGTTGTTAGTTTTTGTGCAGCATCAGATTTTAACGTTTTAAAGAGTTAAAATCCTGAATTTTTTTTTTTTTAAATGTAGTAGTTTTGATCAGGACTGAGGTTGATTAATAGATTTAAGCAAAAGAATTTGAAAATAATATTTATCTGATACATTTTTAAAGCAGTTAAAATCGTGGCTGAACATAACGAAAGGGTCGTGAATTTGAACAACACACAAGGGTTAAAGTGCTTGATTTCATTATAGTATGAGCATCTCCTCGTTCTCAGTTCTTTTATTCCATGAAAGTGCAGAGAAGAAACGACTCTGAAGGTCAAATGCCGCAGGACTGTAATATCAGGTGTTCTTCTCCCTCTTCTATTGTTGGGCCGACGCAGCAGGAAGGCGGTGCGGTGCGGTGTGTGAGTGTGTGTGAAGTTGTAGTCGTACATTACTTATATGTTGTTTGCAGACACAGAAGGCCACTTGAGAACCGCCGTTAAACCACAGCGCTGTTGTTTTCCACCGCCGCCGGAGCGCTGAGTGTGTTTAGGGACTGGCTGCCTGGTTTTCAGTGCACTTTATCTTTACAGACCCTGTGAAATGGCTTGATATGCACAATTAACTTTGACGTGTTTCCAATTCGAACAGGAAGTTCGAGTGTGTCCTTTAAAAAATAGTTTTTCGTATAAGACCAGGGTTGGGGAGTAACGAAATACTTAGTTTCGTATTTAAAATACAAAATTTGAGTCACTGTGTTTCATTACAGTTTCATTTTAAATGGGTGGTAATCAGATTACAGTTACATCTGAAAAGTGTTTTAGATTACCAAAGTGATTACTTTAATGTTTTAATGTCATTTAAACAGCGATTGGTGATTCTCTGACTCTGACCGTTTGAAAAAGTGGAGTTAAGATTCATGTTTTCCACTGTTTTCATGTTTTGTGAGTCATTTTATAATTCACTCGTCACTGCAACTTTTTCTCACAATTTGTTTTTTCTCCTCACAATTGTGAGTTTGTGTTTCACAATTCTGACTTCTTTTTCTCAGAATTGCGAGATTTAAACTCACAATTGCAAGTTATAAAGTCAGAATTGGGAGATATAAACTTGCAATACTGACTTTTTGTCTTGCAATTGTGAATTTAGTATGTGAGTTTATATCTCATAATTTTGACTTTTCTCAATATTGCGAGTTTATATCTCATAATTCTGACTTTTCTCAATATTGTGAGTTTATATCTCATAATTCTGACTTTTCTCAATATTGTGAGTTTATATCTCATAATTCTGACTTTTCTCAATATTGTGAGTTTATATCTCATAATTCTGACTTTTCTCAATATTGTGAGTTTATATCTCATAATTCTGACTATTCTCGATATTGTGAGTTTATATCTCATAATTCTGACTTTTCTCAATATTGTGAGTTTATATCTCATAATTCTGACTATTCTCGATATTGTGAGTTTATATCTCATAATTCTGACTTTTCTCAATATTGCGAGTTTATATCTCATAATTCTGACTATTCTCGATATTGTGAGTTTATATCTCATAATTCTGACTTTTCTCAATATTGTGAGTTTATGTCTCATAATTCTGACTTTTCTCAATATTGTGAGTTTATATCTCATAATTCTGACTTTTCTCAATATTGTGAGTTTATATCTCATAATTCTGACTTTTCTCAATATTGTGAGTTTATATCTCATAATTCTGACTTTTCTCAATATTGTGAGTTTATATCTCATAATTCTGACTATTCTCGATATTGTGAGTTTATATCTCATAATTCTGACTTTTCTCAATATTGTGAGTTTATATCTCATAATTCTGACTATTCTCGATATTGTGAGTTTATATCTCATAATTCTGACTATTCTCGATATTGTGAGTTTATATCTCATAATTCTGACTTTTCTCAATATTGCGAGTTTATATCTCATAATTCTGACTATTCTCGATATTGTGAGTTTATATCTCATAATTCTGACTTTTCTCAATATTGCGAGTTTATATCTCATAATTCTGACTATTCTCGATATTGTGAGTTTATATCTCATAATTCTGACTTTTCTCCATATTGCGAGTTTATATCTCATAATTCTGACTATTCTCGATATTGTGAGTTTATATCTCATAATTCTGACTTTTCTCCATATTGCGAGTTTATATCTCATAATTCTGACTATTCTCGATATTGTGAGTTTATATCTCATAATTCTGACTTTTCTCGATATTGCGAGTTTATGTCTCATAATTCTGACTTTTCTCGATATTGCGAGTTTATATCTCATAATTCTGACTTTTCTCGATATTGTGAGTTTATGTCTCATAATTCTGACTTTTCTCGATATTGCGAGTTTATATCTCATAATTCTGACTTTTCTCGATATTGTGAGTTTATGTCTCATAATTCTGACTTTTCTCAATATTGCGAGTTTATATCTCATAATTCTGACTATTCTCGATATTGTGAGTTTATGTCTCATAATTCTGACTTTTCTCAATATTGCGAGTTTATATCTCATAATTCTGACTATTCTCGATATTGTGAGTTTATATCTCATAATTCTGACTTTTCTCAATATTGCGAGTTTATATCTCATAATTCTGACTATTCTCGATATTGTGAGTTTATATCTCATAATTCTGACTTTTCTCAATATTGCGAGTTTATATCTCATAATTCTGACTATTCTCGATATTGTGAGTTTATATCTCATAATTCTGACTATTCTCGATATTGTGAGTTTATATCTCATAATTCTGACTTTTCTCAATATTGTGAGTTTATATCTCATAATTCTGACTTTTCTCAATATTGTGAGTTTATGTCTCATAATTCTGACTTTTCTCAATATTGCGAGTTTATATCTCATAATTCTGACTTTTCTCAATATTGTGAGTTTATGTCTCATAATTCCGACTTTTCTCAATATTGTGAGTTTATATCTCATAATTCTGACTTTTCTCAATATTGTGAGTTTATATCTCATAATTCTGACTTTTCTCAATATTGTGAGTTTATGTCTCATAATTCTGACTTTTCTCAATATTGTGAGTTTATGTCTCATAATTCTGACTTTTCTCAATATTGTGAGTTTATATCTCATAATTCTGACTATTCTCGATATTGTGAGTTTATATCTCATAATTCTGACTTTTCTCAATATTGCGAGTTTATATCTCATAATTCTGACTTTTCTCAATATTGTGAGTTTATATCTCATAATTCTGACTTTATAACTCACAATTGCAACTTTATATCACGCGATTCTGAGGGAAAAAGTCAGAATTGTGAGATAAAAACTTGCAATGACCTTTTTTGTGTTTGTTCCACACTTATTAGTATTCCAAAGTATTCTAAAGTATTTAGATTAAGTTACTAAACTTGAGTAATGTAACGAAATACGTTACAAATGACTTTTTAAAGCATGTATTTTGTAATCTGTAGTGAAATATATTTTAAAAGTAACCCACCCAGCCCTGTATGAGACTCATCACCATCGATATTTTCAGTCCCTGTAAATATTAAAAATGAAGCAGGTATGCACTGCTATTGAAAAATGTGGGGGTAAGGTTTTTAATAATTTTTAAAGAACTCTCTTCTGCTCACCAAGACTGCATTTATTTGATTAAAAATACAGTAAAAATGTGAAATATTACAAAAATTTAAAATAACTGTTTAATTTATTCCTGTGAATTTCCAGCATCATTACTCCAGTCATCAGTGTCACATGATCCTTCAGAAATCATTCTGATATGATGATTTGCTGCTCAAGAAACATTTCTGATTATTATCAGTGTTTAAAACAGTTGTGCTGCTTCATTTGTTTTTGATAGATGTTAAAAAAAACTAGAATTTTAGTAACATTATACATTTTTTACTGTCACTTTTGATTATTTTAATCCGGCCTTGCTGAGTAAAAGTATTAATTTCTTTAAAAAACAGCAACTTTTCAATGGCAGTGTACACATTTAAACAGTTAAAGCTGCAATATGTAAATATTTTGCTGCAAAATATCCAAAAACCACTCGGCCAGAGTTATATATTTTATTCAGTACTTCCAATATCCCAAATGTTTCCAACTATTATTTGTAAATCGTGAGAAAATCGCAAAAAGGTTCCGGAATGTGTGAGGGAGTTGCCTGTAAATGACGTCATATCCGCGTTACCCTCGGTTTTATTTTATAGAAACCATGGAAACACCAAAGACGCTTTAATATATTACATGTTTTAACAGACAAGGGAACATCTGTTTGATTTATAATTATTGTAATATAGCTCAACACGTTTAGTGTTATTATTTAAATCGGTAATAATTTATTTTACAGTGTCATTGTTACACATGTAGTAATAACTATCAATTATGCATAATTACAAGCAATTAACCCTAAAACAAACCCTCATCCTAACCCTATAGTAAGAACATGTAGTTAATTATTATTACTCAGTACTTAAATGTATAATTAAAATAAAGTGTAACCTTTAAATCTGATTTTCTTGATTGTTTTCGAGTACCATGCCTACATAGCTAACAGCTTTATTTTTAGTAACGGTACCAGAATTTTCTCCATCGTAACGTCATCACATCATCTTCAACACACTCAAATGTGTCTAATATGATGAACAGAGCTGCGTTTCCTCACACTCATGGCGACTGTGTCATAATAAAAGTCCCGCTGCTCTCGAGGCGTGTGTCGCTCGTCTCTCATTATCAATCGCTCCACAACACTCGCTCCTGCTCCGCTTCACACTACAGTAACGTTAATAATCGCATCCGTCCACATGATTTCTGCATCCCGACTCTTTTCCACCGGCTGTGAGGTGAAGACCGCATGTCCCAAGATTCCTCGCTCAAACTCGGCTGCTTTATTTTGAATAGGTGACCTCTAGTGGACGAAAAACTACATAGTGCAGCTTTAATTTGATCAACCTTTAAAAATGAACCAGGATATATATATATATGTCTCCTCAAAGCTAACAGGCATGAATCTAAGAGTAAAATCGACTCTGGCCGTACAGTCATTCCCATTCAATATTCTGTTTCACTAGGAAATATGTCACCCAAGCAACTTTTTTGAAAGTTATATTCAACTTTGGTGTTCACAAATGTTCACCTTAGTCCATTTATGTACATAATAAAAACAATATGTCAACATTTGAACAGCTTTAAAGTTATTTAATTTCTATCATTAGATATTCAAGTAAGTCGCAATGAATCTTGGCTATCCACTCGTTCTATCCTTTGCGGCCCAGAAAACCAAGGAAAACACAGCTTTCATTTCTCCTCGCTGCCAGCCTTCGAAAGATGCAGCCTCTGAATTGTGACGCAGCTGTCGTGTGCGTTAAATGCGTTGCGTACCGCTGTAAGCTTTTACCCAAGAAATCTTTTGTGTTGTTGAAGGTGAAGGCAGCCGAGCAGGAGCTGTGTAGGTTGTGATGATATGATTATCCCAGAGGAACCTGCTAGAATACTGACTGTGCGATGATCATCCGTCCATGCGTAGAGACAGATAGAGAGGTCAACAGCTGGCGGAAATAGATGCAGAGACTGAATTTACGTCCATATGCCCGAGGTGGAGAGAAAGGCTGTCTGACCTTTTCCAGCAAATGGAGATGACTTCACATGAGCTGCAGGCTGCAGAGGAACATGCCCGAGGCTGCTGAATATCATAACCTCGCTCCGGCTCTGATGTCCGTCACAATCACAGCGTCATCGTACGTGTCTGGATGCGTGTTGTGGGAGTGTTAAATCATTTGTACGTGATAGTTGCTGTGTGTGTCGTTGTCTTTTAAAGACCAATCATAAGCGGTGAAGATTTCAGTACTTTTTCCAGGGTTTGAATGATAATGTTTCTTTATTTATAGGTCTAAAAATACCTTAAATCAGACATTGATGGGGACAATAATTAGAAATGGCCAAATTGTGTCCTCTAATATTTGACTATTGACACTGCTCTGCTGTACTCCATTATGTAACGCTCTGTTTGTTGTTACGATGACAAAAAAAGTTACATTTTTAGGTTGGTGTGCTCGTCACTGTCAGAACCAGTGAGCTGGCCAATCAGATCAAAGAAGGCGGGGCTTATCGTTAACTATAGACGAGTGTGAATTCCAATGCGACGCTTTCGTTTTAGCGGTGAAAGGGTAACGTGGCGAGTAAGTAGCTAAACATTTAATATCTGACGACTGTTTTGTGATTTTTAGCGACCGACAGTAATATCTAGTGATGCAAACTACTCAACATTTTTATGAAATTTTTAATTGCAAACATGCTATTATTTGATTTAATATGATTAATGTAATTCATAACAGAATGTGACGAGACAAGAAACGTTTTGCATTTTTGACACATTAGATTTACAAATAAGAGTGAATATATATATATATATATATATATTTATATTTATTATTTTTTATTATTTATTTATTTATTTTTTAAATTGCAAATATTTTAAATTAGTTACTTAAAATACACCTGGAACTTTTACCATTATTTTTTATTACTCACTTAAATCTCTTTTAATCTTTTATTTCCTTTTATTAAAAAAAAAAAGAGAGACCCAATAACCCAAAATTATCCAATTAAAAATGTATAATAACAATATTTATCTACAGTACATACACTACCGATCAGTATGTTTTATTAAAAAATAGAAATTAGTTTGATTAAGCAAGAGTCCATTAAATTGCTCAAAAGTTACAGTAATTACTTTTATAATGTTAGATGAGATTTCTATTTAAAATAAATGCTGTTCATTTGAACTTTATTTATCAAAGAATACTGAAAAAAAATGTATCACAGCTTCCACAAAAATATGAACTGTTTTCAACATTGATATCAGAATGATTTCTGAAGGATCATGTGACACTGAAGACTGAAATAATGATGCTGAAAATTCAGCTTTGATCACTGGATATAAATTACACTTTACTAGCCTATATATTCACGTAAAAAACAGCCATTTTAGACTAATAATATTTCACATTTTTACTGTATTTTTGATCAAATAAAAGTAGTAATTCTGAATCATTTTTATTATTTTGAGCAATTCTAATGTCAGTGGATCTAAAATTAGAATTGATTAATTGAATTGTACACTTTGAACTGATTCACAGAAATGAACCAAACCAATTATAATACGATTTCTGCTGCTGAATGTTAATATAGAGACACTATTAAAACATTTACGCTCTCATACTCATGGGTTACAAGAAAAATTATGTTCCAAAAACCCACAATAAATCAGATGTAATATTGCAATACTCACAGTTGTATAGAAATACTCCCAGTGCTGTGAATTAGGAGAGCGCATTTGATGAATCAGCTCTCTTTTCTGTAAGATGTGCAATATAATTTGACAAAAAAGTGATTTTGTCACGCTATGCTGCTACACGGCGGAAAATGAGCTTGTTAAAGAAAAAGACACCTGTCACACTACTGAAAGATGCATTTAAATTACTAGTTCCACTGCTGTTAGTTAGTTACTCACTAGTGTCGTGTAGCCAGACCTTCAGACCGACAGAAGAAGGTCTGGACAACTTTCATTGGCCAAGGACCGCCCAGAGTCCATCTGACTGACATGTAAAGCAACCAATCAGAGTTCATTTTGTTTAAGGGGCGTGAAATGTGTCGATGTCCCTACAATAACAGACCTGCGTGTAAACATATTTTAAAGACATATTTGGACAGAGTCTATGCAGAGACATTCACATGAAAATCCAGCATTTAATTGATCCCGATAAGCGCTCGTTGTCACAGTTGTCACATGACAGCTTTCTTCTTCCATGAGGGGGTTTGGCTTAGCGAAGGGTTTGTTTCCAGGCAGACCGTTAAAGAACGCGACACGCACGTCTCCCGGAAATCCGGTAGAGTCAGATGACAACTTCAAAACTCCTTAACTTTTTCTAGTTTTGTGTGCCATATGCATCAGGCGTTCAGCCAACGGTCTGTCTGAGGCTAGTAACTCCCCAACACTGCAGGCGATAAAGCCTTCGACCTTCGTTCATTTGTATTCCGCAAGCTTGCCACCACCTGCATCAATTAAATGGCACAAAGTGTGTATGTGTGTGTGTGTAAGAAAGAACGGCTGAGATCCAGTCGTGGAATATCAAGGGAAATTTCATGCCTGCTGCTCTTTCCGTCAGGGTAAAACTGCCTCGAATTGCCGTGTGTTCCTCCCAGAAGACCTTATACAGCCAACCTGGAAACCAGGCTGAAGGAGGAAGACTGAGAATTATGTGGAGAGAGAAAAATACAGGAAATAGATGAAGATGGAGGTGCTTCAGGTGACACAAAATCATTGACAATTATCTAATGGAGTGGTCAGTATTTGTAGACACGGACTGTGGTCAAAATGCTCTTTTTAAGCATAAAAGTTGAATGGATGCTCATTGGATGCATACTATGCTCGTTCAGACATTGTCTTTCATGCAATGTGTAATAGAGCTGTTTGTGTATGTAAAAGGTCTGTCAGGGTAAAGGGGCAGATAAAGTTGGTCTCTCCCCAAAGAAGGAACCGATTCTAAACTGCCTAAACGAGTTGTCAGTAATTCCAGTCTCACTTCCTGTTACATACTTGTGTGGCTGCGAAAAATGTCTACTTTGCCCCGCCCTCAAACACTGTAGTTGTTTCGTGTTTCGTGGTGAACTTGAATCGCATTTCTTGTCGGACATAGCAAAAGTAACTAAAGGGGGCGGGTCTTTACGAAGGGTCAATTAGGATAGAATATGCCACTGTTATATTTACATTACGCCTCCACTTTTCATAAATAAAAACTTTTTAATTCATTTGGATAACTGTCATATTAATCCTAGCAGCTCAAGCTGCAGAGTCGTATGTAGTGCAGCAGGAACCAGAGTTCACTGATCATGTGACGAGAGTAAGTGACGAGTTGACTGACAAGACCATGGCGGAGGATTCGTTGCACAACAGAGCCTAAAAGTGTCTGACAAATGTCTTGTAGAATGAGTGCTCAGCACCGTCACTCCCTATTCATTCACATTCAAACACGATTTCAATAGCCCACATTTTGAGACCGGCTCCTTGATGCATCCAAATATCTCCCATTATGAAAGCTATCTTAGGCTGTTTTGTGTAGTTTTAATCATCTCTCAGCTCTGTATCACGCTTGAAGACAAATTTGGGTAACACTATTTTACAGTGTCATTGTTACATATGTTACATGCAGTACTATAGTAATAACTATAAATTATGTATAATTACATGCAACTAACCCTAAACCAAACCAAACCCTAATCCTAAACCTATAGTAAGTACATGTAGTTACTTAATATTACTCAGTACTTAAATGTATAATTACAGTGTAACAAAGACACCTTAAAATAAAGTGTAACCCAAATTTGGGTTGAGCTAACTTTCTCATCACACCCCTATCAGATATGGCATGGGCGTTTTGTTTCTGACACGTACTGTAAGCGGTCAACCAATCACAACAGACTGGGCAGAGCAGACTCACGGAAAGGCTGGGCTTAGAGACTTCGAATGAGTCGTTTTCTCTTTGAGAAATGTGATGTGCAATGTGCATTATGAGGAAACTGACTTTTGATGCATGTAAACCTGTTGTAAAACAAAATTAGAAACCTTTAAAATAGCATAAAAGCGGCACTTTAAACACTGAGATTTTGTGAGTAACACAGACGTGTGGAGGCATGTGCCTGGTGTTTATTCTGTCAGATTTGTGGTGCCACCTACAATATGTAGGTCAGGTGGTTATTAATGGAGGAAAGACCTCGCTGGTCCACGGCTCAATCGAAAGGCGAGCAGCTGTGTCCCAGTAGCACAGTTTGAGCGGCTGGCTGGTTGGCTTCCCTTTTCCCTGTGATCCAGATAAGCAGAGTGTAGAATTCTCAAAGGATGCCGGGCAGGAAGTGAGTCTGAAACAGATGGCTCTCTAAGATCGTCCCCCCAAGAAGCCAAACCGCTAATTGGACTTGCAGAGCAATATTTAATTGTAAATTAAAACTATTAGAAATCATTTTTGTTCATTTAAATAAAGCTGAAATAAAATCTAAATATTAGATGGAAAACTTAAAACACTTCAGAGCTGGACACTAAGGATGTCCCGGGGCCAGTGGGAAAGACTCTCGGCCCAGTTGACTGATCGGACCCAGAACGCCGCGTCTCACAGCGCGTGAATACTCTTTTACATCTTCATTTTTGCACAAAATTATGTCAGATTGCCCGTCTTGTGGAATATCATAGTAAACATGGTCTTAAGTGAATGTAAACGTGAGATAAGATGCATGTGTAACTGTATATTGGATCTGTGCATCTCTTAAAGTGACAGCAGCCTAATATTCCTGCTGCTGTCTATTATGTTAATCAAACAAAAGACAGAAAAATCGCTCACTGCTCTTGACTGAATGACTTTAATAAGGGTTCATCTATACAGTGAAGACTGTGCAGTGATATTTTACATTTGATTACTACTTCTGTACCTGAAAATCTTGTTTAGAACTACATGAAAAACCTGAAAAGAGCTGTTTATTTCATTTGCATGTGTTTGTTCTCTTGTATTTATTTGTGCTGTTACTTATAATTGATTATTTGTTCTTATTTTATTGCTGACTGTCTTTAACAATATTTAAAATTTACATGAGTTATGCTAGTAGTTTTTGGTGTCATGACCGTATTTATTAAGGTTACATGGATCAAAAACAACTAAAACAATAACTAGGCCTATTTTATTTTATTTATTAAATATATATATATATATATATATAGTGTGTGTGTGTGTAACTCATACATACATGCACACACACATAAATGTATAAAAATTTTTTACATGCAATGATTTGCGATTAATCAATTTAACTACACTAATATATATTTAACATGTGTATATAGATATCATGTTGTGGCTAATATGTACGTTTCTACCATAGCAAGTTCTTGTGAGTGTATCTCAGAATCAGTCCTGCTGTACAAAACACAAACTTCTGACGGTGTCCCATTTCATCTTGATCAATAATTCAATCATGAATAACCCTCAAACATCATAGATGTATTCTTGGCAGTTGCCAATGAGTTATGAAATTGTTAGGCCCTTACACAATTGCATCTCAAGTAAATGTATCTTGTTTTAATAAGGATGTTCAGATGCTTTCCCTGGAAAGCAAGTCAAAAAAGAAGTCTAGTTCATGGAGGTCTTCCATGCCCTTCATTGCATTTTCCTCAGTTTCTACAGTGAAATAGATTTGAACGTACAGTTCATCTGTAGCAGCTCTGTGGATGTATTGAATCATATTCTCTCTGGCTTCGTTGCGTCTTCCTCGTTTTTTGCCCCCTCACCCCTGGAGGTGCCGCGGTTCTGTGGCTTCTCTCATTAGGAAGAGTGGAGGTGTTTCTGGATCAATGTAAAGGTTAGAGGTGCTGTCAGTGTTTGTAACACAGTCTGAAATGAGCTCAAGTTATTCATGACATGTGTCAGCAGTTAAAGAACGTACAATCCTCCAGGGTGAACAAATGAGTGTACGACTGCCTTTTATACTTCAGCAGCCCGGTAATAACCAGTAAAACGCTTTACATAGATTTGACATAGATTTGCTTCTTTCGCTGGAGATTATTTCTGACATGTCCTCCCAAAGCTTCTTAATCAAGGGTCCGACTTTCCTGTCTAAAAGACCAGCTTAGAATTGAATTGAAAACCTGTCAGAAGACAGGTTTGTTCTGGTTTAGTGCTAGTTTGATCAGGGACAGTTAAAACAAATTAAACTTCTATCATCATTGCAGGTTTGGAGCGACATTAGGGTGAGTGAATGATAACAGAATTGTCATTTTTGAGTGAACTATCCCTTTAAAAAGTATGCGTGTCTCATCTGAACCGTTCCTTGAAATGCAAGATCTTTCTTTATGTGTGGATCCTAATTATATAACATTTGAAAGTCTAATCGTGCCAGCACATGTTCATACGCACTGCACTGTTTCGTCTGACTCTGATACTATAGAGTGTGCAGATATAATCTCATCAGCATCAAAACATGACAGCGCTGGGATTATGAATCAGAGCCGAGAATCGCTCATTCACATGTGGAGATGGGGGAAGGGATATAAAAGAGTTTATTTGCTTTCCTCTGTTGGGTTTAAGAAATTAATACTTCTTTTCAGCAGGGATGCATTCAATTGAGCATCAAATCATCATATCAGAGTGATTTCTGAAGGATCATGTGACACTGAAGACTGGAGTAATGATGCTGAAAATTCAGCTTTGATCACTGGATATAAATTATAGTTTACTATATATTTACATGTAAAACAGTTATTTTAAATTGTAATATTTCACAATATTACTGTTTTTACTGTATTTTTAATCAAAAATGAAGCCTTGGTGAGCAGGAGAAACTTCTTTTAAACATTATACCGTACTTTCCTAATCCTAAACTGTACAGCTGCACGATTCTGGATTCTCCCACGATTCTCCCATGATTCTGTTTAGACAAAAAAAAAACAATTAAACATAATTAACATTTATTTCAAATTCATTACTTTAAAAAAATAAAATAGATTGAATGAATGATTCAATGACTCACTCATAACAACTTCACTTGTTTCATTACTGTAAGAATCAGTGCTTTTGAACAAATCTCTTGAATAAATGATTCAGTGACAAATATAATATAATATATATATAATATATTTTTAACAGTCACTTGTCGCCACATAGTGTAACAATTCAATCGGCACAATCTTTATTTTAAGCGTCAAGTTACATTCAGAAGTTGATTTATTCTATTTTGATTGCTACCGTAGACATCAGTGTTTATATCCGAACTATAAACTTTTATCCCAGTAACTATGTGCTAATATGAATTATTTTAAGACAGAAATGATGATACTGTGTGCTTGAAAAAGACTGTTTGTGAAGCGGCATACATGACAACGGCTCTCTTTGGCTCAGCAGATGAATCGCTGTCATTAGAAATAAGATCGCGTAGGTGTTTGAATCGAGATCCAATCTTTAATGATGAATCCATGCCGCTCTACCAGACTTGTTCAATGTCCCGTTTCAATCAAAATACATCACATTACTGGAGCAGAACAGGTTGCAAATCCAATATTTTTGTTGAGATGGAATAGACCTTCACCCATCACATTTTTGACGGCGTGTTTTCTCATTCATTCTCTTTCACTCGTATATTTCTCGTTCTTCAAGGATGTCCTATTACCTCCAGTAGCACAGAGAGAGAGAGATGCTGTATTGTTGTTTTCCGCATCACAGACGCTGAGGGTCAGAGTGGATCGAGCCGGAAATAAGCTGTCAACAGCTTTCACCTGTCCACTGATTGATCTCTCTATCAGTTTCTCTCTCTCTCTGCTCATTTCACATTACAATGCTATCTCGTTCTCCCTTTGGCTTGCCTCCATCTGTCTCTCTTCATCATCTTTTATTATCACCGTCTCTTTTCTCCTCATATGTGAAAAGAGACACACACTTTATGCCTACTAATGACACACAGCTGGGACTGAGAAAACATGAGCTTTTATAATATTGGATTATGTCATGTCATATTGTCATCAACATTACCTGAATGTACCGAGATTCACCCAAAACTGAAAATTAGACCCTCATATTGTCCCAAAGATGTATGACTGACTTAATATGTTAAAAATAAATTGTCATTTCCTTGTGAAACCAACCAGTGAAAATTCTGAGTGGAAATCAAATTTCAGTGTAGATAAGAGAAGATAAGTTCTAGAGGGTGCAGATATAATCGCATTTAGGGTTCTTCAGATTCCCACACTGGTAGAACCCTTTGAAGAAGCTTTATGTACTTTGCATTTTATTGGTGCATCTGCTTGCTAGATCATCCATTGAAGCTCAGCTTTGCTTTGTTCAGTACATTACCTTAAGTGTGAGCAGAAATTTCCATTAGGAAAAGGAAGTAACATCTAATGGATGAACCATCCCATCCTCACTCTGTCCTGCTAGAATTGAATGCACGTATTTAATGCGTCTTTGCATGTAGGATAGGTTTGGATTCTTGTGAACTTCTGTTGCATGCATTCATTTGACCTTCAGAAACATCATTGTTCAAAGGTTTGGGGTCGGTACAATTTCAGACCTATTGCTCAAAATATCAAAAATAAGGGATACACTTTATTTTAAAGTGACGTAGTTACATTGTACTTACTCAAATAAGTACTATATTAATTAACTACATGCACTTACTATAGAGTTATGGTTAGAGTTTGGTTTAGGGTTAGTTACTTGTAATTATGCATAATTAGGGCTTAAACCACTAAGGCGCAGGGCCCTATTTTTTTTCTAAGGCTTTTTGGGGGCCTTAACGTGCTCAAAAACTGGCACCCGGGTTTCTCGTTGGCACCCGGGTGTGCACAGGTACTCTATGGCGTCCCGTGAAATGGGGTCCGAAAACTTGGTTCATCGGGGCAAAACAACTTTTGTGCTCTAAGTTACACGCCAGCTCAACTGAAAGTCAGCTATTATGGGTTGTTTGAAAAACGCATCCTCTGGAATTTGAAATTTTCCTCCTAGGCGCTTAATCCGATCACCACCAAACTCGGTCAGCATGAAGTCAAGAAATTGTGGATGCTACATTGCCAGTGGATTTTCGATATCTCAAACGGTGGGGCTGTGGCGAGGGAACAAATTTATGGCAAGAAAAGGAAAACCGGAAGTGTGTTATACATATAACTTATAACTTCTGCATACATTGATTGATTTTTTATGAAGCTTCAGCTGTGTGTTCAATGTCAAACCTAATGTCAAGACATGGAGACCTGTGAAAAGATTTTTGATATTTTTCAAACACTGCTACCATAGCAACAGATCAAACTTCAATATTTGTTTTGGATGCTTTTGAGATGCATAGCATACTTCAAATTGCATGAAACTCGACACACATTTCAGGATTGTCATCCTGTAGACATGGGTAAAGCCATAAAAACGGGCCAGGAGGAGGGCTTCTATAGTGCCATCTTTTGATAAAAGTGGAGGGGGGTTAGTTTAACCTACAGTCACCAAACTCGATACAATATTTAAGCTACTAATTAAGCCGGACAACCTTCTAATTTACAGACATTAGCTCTAACCAACAGGAAGTCAGATATTTTGGTTTGAATGTAGATTTTTCACACACACTCTCTGTCCAGATTGGCGGTGCCACAAGGCTTGGGCCCGTCATCGCTGCTTGCAGCTAGATTTTTCTGTTAATATTATATTAAGTACATGTAGTAACTTGTAACTACGTCATTTTAAAATAAAGTGTTACCAAAATAAGTTTCTTATTGGCATTTTATGTTGTTTAAAATGGTTTTGTCAAGGTTTTTTTTAGGTTTGTGTTTTTGTCTTGTGTTTCTTTTCTGGGACCGTTTACACGACGATCTTTTGAACTAAAAACGGAAAACTTTTGTTTCCATTCATTTACACAAGTGCTGCGTTTTGGGGGCCTGAAAAGCACAAGTTTTTCGAAAACAATGCCGTTATTGTCTCAATTATAAACTACAAAAGTGAATTTATGAAAATGGTGACATCATATGCATGAACCATATCACCCTGTAGCCCAAGACTGGTTGCCCACTGAAGCTAAGATTCCCCACTTCATATGAAAAGCGCTATATAAATGGAATAATAAGGAATTATTATTATTATTATGCGTTCAATATACGGTCGCGTAGTGTTTCTGTTCAAAGTGACATCGCCATCTACTGGCCTGGCAGCAGAATATAGTGACTTTAGTTGTTTTCGTGGATCCGTGTGAATGGCAAACCTTTTCTGTATTTAGTACATTGTTGTTGTGTAAACTTACCTTCAGTTTAGTCTTGTTAATTTCCTTGGTTTCTGATTAATTACCCCTTGCGTCTGTGTATATAAATCCCCCAGTTTGCTCAGCTCTTTGTTAGTCTGTACTGGTAATGTTATTTACACAGTACAATTTGAGATTGTCTGTGTGAAGCGTTTTGGTTGACTAATAGGCCTGCTTATTACAGGTTTACCTAAATTGTACACTACTATTTTTGAACATTAAAATAAATCTCTTCTGCTTACCAAGACTGCATTTATTTGATAAAAAATACAGGAAAAATATAAAATATTATTACAATTTAAAAGAACTGTTTTCTATGTGAATATATAGTAAAATGTAATTTATATCCAGTGATCAAAGCTGAATTTTCAGCATCATTACTCCAGTCTTCAGTGTCACATGACCCTTCAGAAATCATTCTAAAACATTTCTGATTGTTATCAATGTGGAAAACAGTTTTGCTGCAATTCATTGTTTTCTTATGTTTTACCGTCGGAAGAATTTGATTTTATAATCTGTGAGCTGTCAAGTCTTTCTCCCGCTCAGTCACAACACCATCATCACGCTCGGCTCGCGTCAGATACTCCGGTCGGGTGCTGCGCTGCTGTCCTTGAACTTCCTGTCAGACACTCTCTCTGCTCACGCTCAAAAAGAAACCTGCTGTTGCCGTGGATACACACAGACGGCCGTCTGCACCAGCAGATCACTATAAGACATCGATACCCTCCATGAAATCCAATCCTGAAGTAAAAACACTCGATTACGCATGTGATTCAACTCATGTCTGTAAACCAGCGATATTTTTCTCATTCATTTTCTCTAAAAGGATTTCACAAATGGTCTATCTTGAAAGGTTTTGCAGCAAATCAGTTTTTTTTATAAAAAAAAAAACAATGTGATTTTTGTTACTTTTGAAATGTATTTCACTACAGATGCTTTAAAAAGTCATTTGTAACGTATTTCGTTACATTACTCAAGTTTAGTAACTTAATCTAAATACTTTAGAATACTTTGGAATACTAATAAGTGTGAAACAAACACAAAAAAGGTCATTGCAAGTTTTTATCTCACAATTCTGACTTTTTCCCTCAGAATTGCGTGATATAAAGTTGCAATTGTGAGTTATAAAGTCAGAATTATGAGATATAAACTCACAATATTGAGAAAAGTCAAAATTATGATATAAACTCACAATCTTGAGAAAAGTCAGAATTATGAGAGATAATTCTGACTTTTCTCAATATTGCGAGTTTATATCTCATAATTCTGACTTTTCTCAATATTTTCTCGCAATATTGAGAAAAGTCAGAATTATGAGATATAAACTCACATGCTAAATTCACATTTGAAAGACAAAAAGTCAGTATTGCAAACTTATATCTCCCAACTGCAAATGCAAACAGACAATTGTGAGTGAAAAAAAAACAAATAGTGAGAAAAAGTAGCAGTGACGAGTGAATTATAAAATGACTCACAAAACATGAAAACAGTCGTGGATCATCAGGTCATGACAGGACAGTTCAGTTGACAATTGGGAAATTTTTATATAAATTCAGTCATTTTGTCTTGTTCAGGACAGAACTAAATAAAAATAACAATTTTTATGATCCTCTTAAAAATATTAAAATGTTGATGAAACTTAACTCCTCTTTTTCAGACGGTCAGAGTCAGAGAATCACCAATCGCTGTTTAAATGACATTAAAATTCAAAGTAATCACTTTGGTAATCTAAAACACTTTTCAGATGTAACTGTAATCTGATTACCACCCATTTAAAATGTAACTGTAATGAAATACAGTGACTCAAATTTTGTATTTTAAATACGTCACTAAGTTACTTGTATTTCGTTACTCCTCAACCCTGAACGTAGGTTTGGTCGGAGCCTATAATCACGAGCAACGGTCCCTCCACCTCCCCATCTCCTCCTCTATTTCTCTCATTCTCCCTCTATATAGTGCCGTTATAGTGGGGTTGAGCTCAGAGCAAGTTTACCATTAAGACCGGCAAACTCCGTCCCTTCATATGAGCAATAGAACTAGTGATGGTTGACTTAGCAAACAGCACTAATTATCTTCCCACCTGATGTGAAAAGCAGTGTGTGAAGTGCTAGTGAAGATAATGACTGGGTTTCTGTTCTAAATCGAGATCTAAACCATGGCGCGTGCGGAGATTGTACGTATAATCCGACCAATCGCAGCGGAGCGTCATGCATGAGGTCTTTCACTGCCAAACCTGATTACCGTGTTCCTCCTCGCTTATTCCGTTGATGCGAACATGTGACTTCATGAATGTTTCATTAGAGGAGACTCTAAATGAGCTGCTGTAATGAGCACATTGTTGCTGTTCTACTTTGGTCTTCATCATTTTTGTCCTAGTGAGTCTGGCTGCTCTTTTTTTAACTTGTCTCGCCCTTGCCCCGTTTCCGTTGTGCTCTCATCTCTCGCTCTCACACATGCCGTGTTCTTGCTGGATAGATGATGGGCATCAGTGTTGTAGTTGATAAACTATCAGAGTTTTTGTTGAAGAGGTCAAGAATTTCTTCTTTGTGATCCAATTATAGTATTACATAAAAAACAATTTCTAATTTAGAATTATGCGTACTTTTATGCGTACACTATCAACGCATATGAATCTGCAGTGATCAGGTGGTGCAGCTCTCAGAAATGCAAGTGTAATAAGCTCTACAAGGACAGCTTTTTACAAGTTTAAACCTCAAAATTACGGTAGTTTCAACATGGTGTGAATATATACACACACATATAGAGGGTATCGATGTTTGGATTTAATGCTCAAGAGTCTGTGATTGGATCATTATTGCACTGATTATTATGTTCCCAGCATGTTATATGTTTGGGAACAGTTCTTCTAACCCTTTACCATTTTGGAAGACGTATCTATCCTGCTTCTGACACACTCTTTAGGTTTGATGGGCGTGTCGCATTCGAGACTTGGAGGTAAACGCCCACTGCTATGATTGGGTAACAGTTTTGCATATTAAAATCATTTTCAACGTCCCCGCCATTATACATTTGGAATTGTTTTGCTTTTTTTTTTTAACCAAAATTAAGAGCTAAGCATCCGCATTCTGTGTGCAATTGACCCTTCGCCTGCAGTTTGATTGACAGGCAATCTGACCAATCATAACCCCGAATCCGCAACCACAACATTCCTTCTGATGTTCATTCATGTTTATTTGATGCTATATGTGAACTAGTATGAAGAGATGATCGGTTCACAAGGAGCTACAGCGATCTGTCACCACACATTAAACACACACTAGATGCTATTTATGGATTAAACTTCGTTAAAAAATTACAATATTTTAAATATGAAACTGTTTCATACGTTGTCAGTGTCTCTTTGCTCCTCGATGTATTTTTCACTGCGTGAGAACATGATGTGTGGCGTGAGAGCGCATGACTTGTCGGACATAGCAACAGTAACTAAAGGAAGGTCAAATTATATTTTGTCTCTGTGCTGCAGAGAATGATGGGAAATGTAGTTTTCTACCGCCCAATTTAGCATCTAATAAGGAGTCCTATCGTACACCCGGCCCAATGCGACGTCAGGCAAGTGTTTTTTGTTAGTTTCACCCTGACGCATCATTTTCACGTCGAGCACCACGTTGTGTTTAAACTGCAAAAGCACTCGCGCCCATCTTTTCGCCCGTGGGTGTGCTGGTCTGAAAACGAGGTGTGTTCAGGTGCATTGTTGGCGTGTTGCTATTTTGAGGAACTGAAAACGTCTGTGTAACGGAGGCCAGCTAGTAGTTGCTGTACGACTAGTGACATATGCTAGAGGTTGCAGCCTTTAGCCTCCTTGTTGGAGCGTCCGACTCCCATGCCGGAAGACTCGGGTTCGAGGCCCGCTCGGAGCGGGTCGAGTAGGACCTGGGTGTAGGGGTTACATCTGCACCATTGACCAACAAAAACCTGCTCTAAAGTCAATGGCGCAGTATTTATTTATTTTTTGTTATTTAAAGGGCGCGTTAGTGATTACATTTACATTACATTTAGTCATTTAGCAGACGGTTTTATCCAAAGCGACTTACAAGTGAGGAATACAAACAAGCGATTCTTCATCAATAGGCAAATAGACACAGGAAGTTCTCACAATACAAGTTTCAAACATTGCTCAGTACCATAAGCTAGAGTAGGAAGGGAAAAGGGAAGGATAGGGGGTTTTTTTTATGAAAAAATGATATGCGCCTATAGGCGGGTGCACAACCCGTGTACACTCTTCTTATTACACACACAGGGATACGCAACAGCACACAGACATGACAAATATTAAAAATAAAAGGATTCCTCTCCGTCTTTCCGCTTGCAAATTCCGCCATGTAAATAGCGAATCCTCCATGGCGCGAGCGCACCTGGCTTGTAAAGGCAATAGGACATGAGACTCTGATTGGTTTATTGTACGTTACGCCCAAAACACACCCAAGACTCATTAAGAGACTAGGTACAACGCTTTTGGACCATGCACCTGGTGCGCCCACCATTTTTTCCGTAGTTAAACTAGCAAAAGAGGATACCATGCGCTTCAGACCCTTTTAAAGTCCAATAATTTTATCCCTTAAAACCAAATAATGACATACAGTATTTAAACGTTTTTTTTTTTTTCCTGTGAAAATAATTTCTTTTTGCCTTAACATATCTTGACTGTAATTCTACACCCTTGCTTCATTTAGTATACAGTGGTACCTCGAGATACGAGTTTAATTCGTTCCAGAACCGAGCTCGTAAGTCAATCGGCTCGTATCTCAAACGAATTTCTCCCATTTAAAATAACTGAATTCGATTTAATCCGTTCCGGACCTATGAAAAATCCCCAAACCATTGTAAATTATGAATAAAGATATGTTTTTAAATAACAAATAAACATGTATAATTAACAAATACATAACAAAATATGAAATAAAGAAATAAAAGAGTTATTTAGAATAATAGTCTTACTTTGGAGACAGACGAGTGCGGCTAACGAAGGCGGGGAGGGAGGGAGGGAGGGAGGGAGGGAGGGAGGGGGGAAGGGATGTAGGCACTCTAGACACGTACGTAAACGGCGCTTTTTTATTTTTTTATTCTTTTTTGTTTTTCTATTATTTCTTGCTTTAGTTCTATCGACATCATCCTCTTCTTCCTGTCACCATTGTCCTTAGCACTCACTTTCTTCGGCCCCATGATAACACACAAAAAAGTTCAGTAATCACGCAAAAATCAAGCAAAAAAAGAGTACAGCGCACAAGATACACTTTGATTCAAGCGGGTAACACGTGCGAGCGAGCGAGAGATGCTCTCGGATGATGCTCGACCCTGCGCGCCAACAAGCGGGACGCTCCGGAAACACGGCTCGTATCTCGAAAATATGGCCCGAGCTCCGGCTCGTATCTCAAAAAACTCGTATGTTAGGCTGCTCGTATCTCGAGGTACCACTGTATGTGGATTCATGAATTAGCCCCGCCTCCAGTCACAGCAGCTCGGCTTACCTGATCCGCTAAATGCAAGTGGAAATACTGGTTTAATTCAGCCATAAATATGTTTGAATCGCTCTCAACGACGTCGGACTCATAACCGTAATTGATATGATTCGCCTTTGGCTTGATGACGTTATCAAACAGCTAATAATGCGTTGCTAATATTACACAAACCATGTTCCCGTCCGCCATCTCAGAGTCAGACAATCACGATCCTTAGAAACGCTTTGAACGTCATAGAAAGTCAGTGGAGAAAAGCCCCGCCTCCTCGATGACGGGATTGGTCACATGTTTCATGACCGTAGGAAACGGGTGTCTTTGGTTCAGAAGAAAATACTCAGCCATGGTGTTGACTGATTGCACATGGTTTGTCTTAAAACTCATTAAATCAGTGTGCGGCTCATTCTCTCGCACCTCTCAACCACATACACCGTAAAGTAGTTCAATATTCCATTAAAAATACAGTAATATACAGCTGTGGGAGTGGAAGCATGAAAAAAAACGACTCATTTCCTCTTCCATCTCGACTCTGTTTCCTTCAGATTGCTTCTGCTCCTGCCGCCACTGCTTTCTTCTCGCTCATTGATTCCCGCCTCCATCTTCTCTCTCTATTCATCTGTCTAACCCGTCTGAGATTTGTGTGTTTAGCTGTTTTGTATCACTTGACTTTACACGTTTGAGTTTTAAAGTCGAAAATGGATACATAAACGCTTGCGTTTTATGACCCTGAACATGGAATCAGTCAAGCATGTAAGCAGGCCCACATGACACGACCGCGGGCTCCGCTCCAAACCTGACTACCTAGACGGCGTTTTGAGACTTTATATAAAGGCTGTTCCAAACAGTAGGTGGCAAATTTATTCAGCCTTTTGAGGTCGAATTGCATACTGTCCTCACAGACACGATAAACAAGATGAATTACACTGCTTTCTGTCTCCATCAGCAATACTATTTCATACCCAACGAACGCCATGTTCTCACTAGGGTTTGAAATGGAGCTGTGAAGTGCTACTCGTTTGCAGACACTTCCATGGCAATAGTCTGGTGCGCTTGATTCTGATGTTCCTCTAATGAAGATGCGTGTCAAAAAAAATCTGAGGGGAATGAAAAGACTGTTCTCTTTTTGCAGTTCTTCATCTCGCTGACTCTCTTTCACTCTCTCTGTTCACAGCTCTTGTTTACAAACTTTGTTCTTCAAAGTATGCTAATGGATGATGTGACCCAGATCTGTGTGTGTGTGTGTGTGTGTGTGTGATCGGAGAGGCATCTGGCCTGAGTGTGTTTGGACTCATTATGTTGAAAGCCTCTCATATTCCTCAGAAAAATTCCTCATTTTATGCATTTGCTCGGAGAAATACAGTGGTGTGAAAAAGTATTTGCCCCCTTCCTGATTTCTCTTTTTTTTTTGCATGTTTGTCACACTTCAATGTTTCAGATCATCAAAAAAATTTAAATATTAGTCAAAGATAACACAAGTAAACACAAAATGCAGTTTTTAAATGAAGGTTGTTATTATTAAGGGAAAACAAAATATAATGCATAACATAACATTGCTATTCACTGCAGAGCTATAACCTGCAGCTCCTCCCTCTCTTGACCTATTATGGGCATGATGGGTGGAGCTTTATCCCCCAACCACACCCTAACCCTACCCACAACCCTATCTCTCCACCCATTAAACAGGTTAAGCTCCACCCTTGAGCTCCAGAGAACTTCATGTTGACTTTACGGAGTTATGAGGTTTGACTGACAGATTGGAGTTACGAGGTTTAGTCGCAAGCTCTTTTTAATACTTTTCATTTGTTTAGATATTTGCAAAACCCAGAGACAGACATAAAGGGTGACAAATAGTAATGATTTATGAAAAAAATAAATGCATTGGACAGTGAAAATATATATAAGCTGCACACAGTGTCATGGTAACACACACACGCCACTAAAATAATATAAACATTCATTTAACACCATGAAATATAACATAAAACACAGAAAATGTACATAACTGATAAGAAAAAACTAAGAGCAAACAATTATTTAAATAAAAAACTGTAAATTGTAAGATGAAAGATTATTATATTATGCTTTTATTGTATTTTGTGTCAAATAAATGCCGTCTTGGTGAGCAGAAGAGACTTCTTTCAAAAGCATTAGAAATTCTGCTAGTGCAAAAGTAGCCGTTTACGGAAAACAGAAAACGTTTTATGCGTTATTGCCCTTCGTTTACACGACAACAGCATTTTGGGGGCCTGAAAATGAATCAATACTGTTATCATCTCCGTATATTGTGAATTTTCACAAACGATGATGTCATGCGCATGCGTATTACATTCTTTACAAAGTGTCATCGCCATCTACTGGCCTGGCTGCAGAAAACAGCGTTTTCAGTCGTTTTGACAACGTTGACATCTCTACGCGCAAAACCTTTCTGCTTTAGTGCATTATTGTTGTGTAAACGCACCGTAAGTTTATGTATAAAGCATTATGTGTTTTTCTTTTTCCCCAAAAGTAAATGTGATTTTCTTAGAAAGTGTGGAGAATCTCCTCACACACATTAAGGCAAGTGTTAAAATAACAAGCGCACACTTCGCTTCAACCCTACAGAGCTAAATCGAGTTTCTTTAGCTCTCTTTTCAACAGCGGTGAGACTGAACATAACAGCAGACATCCACAGACCCTCATATTACCTTCAGTATCATAGTAAGAGTCGCAGAGCAATTAAGTCACATTTCAAAGGTCACGCTTGACGTTTTTAAAGCTTTGCGCAGTGGTATTATGCACATATATCGCTGTGTAATCCTAGAAGAGATGCATTCATTACAGTTTGTTTGTGGCCATGCATTTATTACAGTCTGTCGGTCATTGATTTAATGTACCGCTGTGAACACAGTGTTCGTGAGCTGTGAATTTGTTTCTGTCCGTTCTTGCATCTAGTCCGGCAGACTCTAAAGAAGGTTTTCTGCAAAAACCCGCTGATGTATTCACACGTTTTACCCTAGAAAGGTGGAATTGATGTGTTGGGTCAATGTTGTGGCGGCGCGGGCGATATGATGAATGTGTGTGTGCGCAGCTCAGGCTCTCTGGACCTGGAGCTGAAACAATTACCCTGCTATCTCAGAAAAATACACATGGGGCACATTTACACACTGGGAAGTTCATATCAGCAGGATGCCCTTTAACTTGCCCTGCCTTCTGTATGTGTGTGACTTTTAGCAGAATAATCTATTCTAGCGGGGACCGTTTGGGCTTGGAGGCGGTATATGATGCTTCCCCGTCCTCTTTTTAGGAAGGACACACACGGTTTGAGCTTGAGAAATTGTGCACAGCCAATTCCTTTAACTGTTGGCATGACCAAAGAGACTGATTCATATTGATTTCCATATTTTCTGACATTTATTATCAAAGAAATTGCACTGCATCCATAAATATTAGTATTGTAATTGTATTTTGGTTTCGTAAAATATTATTGTTATTATTAATTATATAATTAGAATATATATAATTTATTTTATTATTATTATTATTGTTATTATTAAATGTGTGTTTTTATTTGGCAGTACAGTAGCATTATTGCAACAATAATGTCTATTTTTATTTTTTAAATAATTTGAATAATAAAATGACTACTATTACTAGATTATTATTATTATTATTGTATAGTCATATTGAATTATTATTATTAAATTTGATTTTTATTTGACAGTAAAATTGTATTATTGCAATAGCAATATGTCTTTTGTTCGTTTAAATTTGTATTATTTAAATAATAATAATAAGTCACATGTGCATAACTCTAAGTTAGTAAAAATAATACTTTGGAAATAATAATAATAATAATAATAATTATTAATGTTGTTGTTGTTTCTTTATTATTAATATTGTTGTGGTTATTATTAAATATTTTGTTTTTTATTTAGCAGTATGATAGTATTATTGCAAAAAATAATTTAATATTTTAAATAATAAAATAACAACAAAAATAATAATTATAAAGAAAATAATACTTATTATTATTATTATTATTAATACTACTAATAATAATATTGTAGTAATAGTTAAATATTATTATTACTTTTTATATTTTACAGTAAAATAGTATTGCAATAGTAATGTCATTTGTTTGTTTTTATTTTTTTATAGTTTAAATAATAAAATAATAATAATAATAGTCATTTTGAATTTTGCCTGTAGTCGATCACACGTTCACAGCTGTAATAGTGAAATGCTTTTATTCCATTATGTCTTTTATCCTGTGGATAAACACTGACCTGATTAACTTCATTCCGTTCACAAGGTGTGATTCTTTGACTTCACACATACAAGATCCTCTTTTTGCTCTGAAATAATTACGGAAGCACATTTCTCCTGAACTTTATGATTCGTTTGCAGTGTCAGACGTACTTTTTGGTCTTTTAAATGCATGAGGCGACGCTGACACCCAATTTTTGTCTCCTCTGAGCCGTAGGAAATAACAGCCCTGGAGGGGAAAAGTGAACAATTCCTTCCTCCATAACGCCATCAGCTGTGGAGAATGGGATGGGGGATTATTCTGCTTAAAGAACAACTTTCTTCCATCCCCAAATAATGACGCAGAAGGTTATTTCAGGTTCTGTGAATGAAAACTTCTAGAACCGGGTTTGTGTTCATTTTGTTTTCATCAAAGCTAAAGAGAGTCCTTAAAAGAAAATGACAAGATGGCGCCTCCTTCTCTCTTTCAGAGAGGCAATAAAGCTTAAATCATTTGAAGAAGGACAGCTGCCCTCTGGGAACCGCACTCAATCCCTGGCTCTTTTATATCAGATCGACCGGTCTTTAAAGGCCACGGCACTGAAATCAACCTGATTCGGTTTCGCCTGAGTAAACTCTTCACACTCTTCAGAGTAAATGGCAGAAGTCTTGAGTCTGAGATGAAACGATTGACAGTATAATGCAGATTGTAAAGAGAGATGTTGCAGTCTGGAAGTATTGAGGCTCTTATAGACTCATATACGGTTACGTACAGTAGAGAGACAGTTTTCAATGGAGGTTTGTCACACAAAGTTCAATTTGATGGACACTTTTTATCTTCATTATTTATTTACTGTATGTTTTCATCAACCTAAACAATAGCCATGTTTCAAAACCTTATGAGCTAACTACAGTCTGGGTTAAAAACAACTCAAGTTGAGTTGAAAATGAACAAACCCAGTGGATTGGGTTGTTTTAACCCAGCAGTTGGGTTAAATGATTGCCCAACCTGCTAGGCAGTTTTATTTAACTCAAAATTACTATATGTCCGGCTTAAAACGAACCCAAAATAGGTTGGAAATTAAAAATCAGACAATTACTATAGTAATATAGTAGAAAATATGGGGTATTACCAAAAAATAACCCAACAATGTTGAAAATGACCCAGCATTTTTGGTAAATAATCCAACATAGTGACCCAATATGGTTGGGTTAATAAAATAACCCAATGTTTTTTTTTTTCTTTCTCTATAGAGGCAACAATAATAATCAAAAGTTGGACATTTATTAAGAAGCAATTTAATAAATGTTTATTATTTTATCATTTATTAAACATATTAATAAATGTTCATTTCCAACCTATTGTTGAGCAATATATTAATTCTTAAACTATTTTTAAATAAAGAACAGTTAAAGAATAGTTAAATAAAACTAACCAGCAGGTTGGGTCAAACATTTAACCCAACCGCTGGGTTTGTCCATTTGTAACCCAATTTGGGTTATTTTTAGTGTGTACTTAGACTGGCACAAACAGTATGTAGAGACATTATCATCATATCAGAATGATTTCTGAAGGATCATGTGACCCTGAAGACTGGAGTAATGATGCTGAAAATTCAGCTTTGATTGCAGAAATAAATTAAAGTTTAACATATATTCATATAGAAAACAAGCTATTTTATATTGTAATAATATTTAACATTTTTACCATATTTTAGATCAAGTAAATGCAGTCTTGGTGTGCAGAAAAGACTTCTTTCACAAACATTAGGAAATCTCACCAACCCCAAACGTTTGAATGCTATTGTGTGTGAATATATAGTTCTATCAAATGACAGTTCAGTCACACGAGGTTCTGTTTCAATTCTGATTTAATATGCGGCTGTCATATAGGCAGGATATTAGAGCAGAGATATTTTCATTTTCAGTGTGAAATTGTGCAATAATGCTTAATGAAATCATTTCTAAAACGGATAGTGTTTGTACCTGACGTTTCCCCGGGGGAAATAGGAGTTAATATCGGATAATTAAAATAATGCCGGAACAGAGAGAGGAAATCCGTTGAATGTAGAGAGAACTAAATGAACAAAGCCTCAGAGAGGCGGTTTAAGTTGTCTTGAGGTTCTCTGGAGAAGTGGCCTGTCAAGGGAGTTGTTAGCTCTCGGGTCTGCAGGTGATCCGTTCTGAGGTGAAACCAGTTAAAGAGCTTGAGGTCTGAGTGTGGGATAACTAATCCCAGAACCGAGAGCTCAGTAGATCCCAACTGTCTGTCTGAAGAAACTAATGCAGCAGAATTGATTGTCTTCTCTCTGCTGCACATCTTTTCAGTCTATTCCTTTGTCTTATTTGCGTGTGTGATTCAGTGTTCTGTGTTCATCATCCACGCTCTTTTCTGATGCATTTTCAGCCTGTTAGTTAATTGTATAAAGTATAAAAAAATTAAATAGATAATTCACCATAAAATGAAAATTCTATCATTTACTCAAGGCTTCTATAGCATTTGTAAACACACAGTTAATAATAATATCATCGGTTTAATATCGAGTTGAGGCTTTTTAGGCTAGATCAGTTTTCTCTGTTAGATAGAACAAAAATGTCTTTTTTGGTGCAGTATCTCTTTAATGTTGATTTAAAACTGTATGCTATCTTTTTTTCTGGGGATTGCAAGAGTTACTGTATTGTTCCAAATATAAGGTCTTCGGTTTTCAGTAAAGGAGCCGCTTAAATGACACCTAAGTTAATAATTAACAATTTCTACAACGGAAGTGATTCAATCAAAAACCTACTTTAGCTCAATAATAATATTTTCTTAGAGCTGCTATTATGATCCGTCTAGGATAAATCGTAATAAATAATAAAAAAAAAGAAAAATGCCTGACCCTCGCCCTGTCGTCAGACCAAAAAAAACGGAAAAACGGTTAACGTTTTGTTAAGATGAAAATTAAGACAGAATTTAAACGATTTATAAACATGATTGAGGATTTGCAGAGTAACATAAACCAGGTGCGTAATCTTCAGGAAGACCCAAAATAACAAACATAAACAGATAACAAAAAGATCAAATTAACTTCCCTCGAAGTATTCAAACCAAAGTACACCTAACTAGACGAAATCTCAAAGAAAGAAAAAGGGCAGGTCAAACCCTACAAAATACTTTTACAGAAAATAAATTCATATAACAAAATCGGAATAACTAATAATGACGTCTGGGGGCAGGAGGAGTGCGACCGGCCAGGCATCGCAGCAGCGGGAAAAAGGTGGAGCTATCCTATGGAATCCTACTTGGAACAAAAAGGAACACACACAAAACACTACAAGAAAATTTAGTACATTAAAAAATTAAAAATTTAGTAGTATACATATACGCTGCTGTAAATCTCTGTCCATTCATTTTCCTGTCATCACCGTGAAGCTGCTTTGAAACAATCTAATACTGGGTAATATAAGGTAACTACATGGGTTAAGGTTAGATTTAGGGGTAGGTTCATGGTTAGTACTTGGTTATTACCCAGTTATTGTAATTACTATAATAAGTACATATGTAGTTCATAGAACTGTAAAATAAAGTGCTGCCAACATTTTCTTTATAAAATACAAGATTAGGTCTTCAAAAAGCTTTTTTTAAAGAAGGTGAAAAAGGGGATCGTCTTATAATCAGAACAATATGTTAGTTCGAGGTAAACAGCTTTTAATGGGAGAGACTGTCTGCACTGACGGTGTCTTGAAAAGCGTCTGCACACTATGCCACCCTTCTATCTCTTTGATGTTTCTACATTTTGTACGTTTATTGCAGGCTAGTCTAGTTTGACAGGCGAGGAGCAACGCGAGCAGCTATTCTAACTCGCTCTCATTGGGTTTGCCAAAATAAATGCACCGCTTTTAGCCACAACAACCCAGTTGCTGGGTTAAAACAACCTAATTAGGGGGTTAAGTCAACACAATCGTGGGGTTAAAACAACCTGCTGGGTTGAGTCCAGTCTCTAGGTTAAAACAACCCAATTGTGGGGTTAAGTCAACACAATCGTGGGGTTAAAACAACCCTGTCGCTGGGTTAAAACAACCTAATCGTGGGGTTAAGTCATCCCAGTCGCTGGGTTAAAACAACCCAATTGCGGGGTTAAGTCAACACAATCGTGGGGTTAAAACAACCCAGTCGCTGGGTTAAAACAACCTAATCGCAGGGTTAAAACATCCCAGTCGCTGGGTTAAAACAACCCAATCGTGGGGTTAAGTCAACCCAGTCGCTGGGTTAAAACATCCTAGTCGCTGTGTTAAAGCAACCCAATCGCGGGGTTAAGTCAACACAATCGCGGGGTTAAAACAACCCAATCGCTGGGTTAAGTCAACCCAATCGCAGGGTTAAAGCAACCCAATCGTGGGGTTAAGTCAACCCAATCGCAGGGTTAAGTCAACCCAATCGTGGGGTTAAGTCAACCCAATCGCAGGGTTAAAGCAACCCAATCGCAGGGTTAAGTCAACACAATCGCGGGGTTATGTCAACACAAACGCAGGGTTAAAGCAACCCAATCGCGGGGTTAAGTCAACACAATCGCGGGGTTAAAACAACCCAATCGCTGGGTTAAGTCAACCCAATCGCAGGGTTAAAGCAACCCAATCGTGGGGTTAAGTCAACCCAATCGCAGGGTTAAAGCAACCCAATCGCAGGGTTAAGTCAACACAATCGCGGGGTTATGTCAACCCAGTCGCTGGGTTAAAACAACCAAGTCTCTGGGTTAAAACATCCTGCTGGGTTGACACTGACAGTGTCTTGAAAAGCGTCTGCACACTATGCCACCCTTCTATCTCTTTCTTGTTTCTACATTTTGTACGTTTATTGCAGGCCAGTCTAGTTTGACAGGCAAGGAGCAATGCGAGCAGCTATTCTAACTCGCTCTCATTGGGGTTGCCGAAATAAATGCACCGCTTTTAGCCACAACAACCCAGTTGCTGGGTTAAAACAACCTAATTAGGGGGTTAAAACAACCCAGTCGCTGGGTTAAAACAACCTAATCGCGGGGTTAAAACATCCCAGTCGCTGGGTTAAAACAACCCAATTGTGGGGTTAAGTCTAGCCAGTTGCTGGGTTAAAACATCCCAGTCACTGGGTTAAAGCAACCCAATCGCGGGGTTAAAGCAACCCAATCACGGGGTTAAGTCAACACAATCGCGGGGTTAAAGCAACCCAATCACGGGATTAAGTCAACACAATTGCGGGGTTAAAACAACCCAGTCACTGGGTTAAGTCGACACAATCGGGGGGTTAAAGCAACCCAGTTGCTGGGTTAAGTCAACACAATCGTGGGGTTAAAGCAACCCAGTCGCGGGTTTAAGTCAACACAATTGCGGGGTTAAAACAACCCAGTCGCTGGGTTAAGTCGACACAATCGCGGGGTTAAAGCAACCCAATCGCTGGGTTAAAGCAACCTAATTGCGGGGTTAAAACAACCAAGTCTCTGGGTTAAAGCAACCTGCTGGGTTGACACTGACGGTGTCTTGAAAAGCGTCTGCACACTATGCCACCCTTCTATCTCTTTCTTGTTTCTACATTTTGTACGTTTATTGCAGGCCAGTCTAGTTTGACAGGCGAGGAGCAACGCGAGCAGCTATTCTAACTCGCTCTCATTGGGGTTGCTGAAATAAATGCACCGCTTTTAGCCACTCTGGGCTGGACTGCTTGCACTCGTTGTAGCTAGTTAGTATCCTAGCCGCGGGTTGCAGAGGCAGAATTAGTGCATGGAGTGAAAAATAGGCTGTTCAGATCGAGGTTACACAGACCTTCAAAGCTGTGTATGAGAGCTTGAAGAATGACGCAAGATTACATCGATGAGAGGAGAACTCATGCAGGAGAACTCGCATTCAGAGAAGAAAACCTGGTTGTAGAAGATCTTTTGCCTTCAGAACTGCCTTAATTCTCAGTTGCTGCCATGTGATTGGCTGATTAACGAGCAGTTGAACCGGTGCACCTGATAAAGTGGCCGGTGAGTGTATGTTAAAAGCATCTGCTAAATGAATACAAAGCTTTTTAAAGGAAACTGGGATCAGCCTTACTTATGTAAATTATATAAAGCGGAGTATTTTTAGATTATCTTGTTGTTTAGCCTGGAAACAAACTCTAGGCATAAACAAACCCGAATAATACTGACCATTACACGCCACTAGCGCTCTCCATGAGTTTATTAACACCCACTTGGTTTCGAAAGTGACTTCTGTTGTAGTCTTGACCTTTGTTGACCAGCCACCCACCATCTGATGCATATTGTACACTAGAGGGACGTTTACATTGACATTGATTTAATCTCTGGAGGTGAAGAGCTGGTTGTTAGTAGGCGGTTCACCTCGACCGCAGTATCCAATTTATTTATTTGTGTTAAAAGTGCATTTTTGTCATGTCCAGGTTTCAGCTTCTAACATGAAAAACTTAGTGAGTAATATTTCAGGCCTTTCTTCTTTTCTAGTAATCTAGTTATATATTATTCATCTAATGTAGTGTTGAAAATGCTACTTATTTTTGACTGACATTCGTCTCTTGTTGGCTAAGCATTGTCGAACCGTAGAAGTTAAATTGCACTGCAGTTCTCCAGGCATCACTGGAAAATGCTGATACTTGTAAAGTAGCTTGTGCTTTACTGGCAGTAATTTGACAGTCGCAACATTATGAACTTAATTGCCCATTTTTGACTCAAAAGTAAGCATTATTTTTTTGTTTTGTTGAGCTGAGCAAAAGATGTCAGCACAAATTACAATGAAGTTGAGACTATGGGAGTAAAACAAAACCATATCCAGCAGTTTTTAATCATACTCTGGAGAGAGAGTTAGAAGTACAGTGATTATGCAGGAAGACATCTGTGCTACATTTTCCCTAAACAATCCTGCAGTGATGCAATGACTTTACCAGTCAGTGATTGGCTCTTTTATTTAGAAGGCGTGGCTTATTCCGCCATATTACGCATTGCACTTTCTCCCATTCATATACTCAACAAACAGCGAGTTGTTGACTCAGCTATTGGGTTGTTTTAACCCAGCAGTGGGGTTGAATGTTTGGGTATATGACTATATGTCTGGCTTAAAATGAACCCAAAATATGTTGGAAATTAAAAATAAGACACATAATTACTAGAGGCAACAACAATAATCAAAAGTTTAAGTTTAATAAAAGTTTATTGTTTAATTATTATTCATTACACTTGTTCATTTATTAAATATTAATAAATGTTGATTTTCAACATACTTTCAACATACATACTTTCATTTTAAACAAGCAATACAGTAAATTTAAAGCAATAGTTGAGTTAAATAAAACTACCCAGCAGGTTGGGCAAACATTTAACTCAACCGCTGGGTTAAACAACCCAATTTCTGTGATAAAACAATCCAATTGCTGGGTTAAAACAACCTCCTGGGTTGAACCCAGTCGCTTGGTTAAAACAACCCAATCACAGGGTTAAAACATCCCAGTCTCTTGGTTAAAACAACCTGTTGGGTTGAATTCAGTCTCTGGGTTAAAACAACCCAATTGTGGGGTTAAGTCAACACAATCGTGGGGTTAAAACAACCCAGTCGCTGGTTTAAAACAACCTAATCGCGGGGTTAAAACAACCAAGTCTCTGGGTTAAAACAACCTGCTGGGTTAAAACATCCCAGTCGCTGGGTTAAAGCAACCCAATCGTGGGGTTAAAACAACCTAATCGTGGGGTTAAAACAACCAAGTCTCTGGGTTAAAACAACCTGCTGGGTTAAAGCAACCCAATTGTGGGGTTAAGTCAACACAATCGTGGGGTTAAAACAACCCAGTCACTGGGTTAAAACAACCAAGTCTCTGGGTTAAAGCAACCTGCTGGGTTAAAGCAACCCATTCTTGGGATTAAGCCAACCCAGCTGCTGGGTTAAAACATCCCAGTCGCTGGGCTAAAGCAACCCAATTGCGGGGTTAAGTCAACACAATCGCGGGGTTAAAACAACCCAGTTGCTGCGTTAAAACATCCCAGTCGCTGGGTTAAAACAACCAAGTCTCTGGGTTAAAACAACCTGCTGGGTTGAACCCAGTCGCTGGGTTAAAACATCCCAGTCACTGAGTTAAAGCAATCTGCTGGGTTGAACTCAGTCGCTGGGTTAAAGCAACCCAATCGCGGGGTTAAGTCAACACAATCGCGGCGTTAAAACAACCCAGTCGCTGGGTTAAAACAACCTAATTGTGGGGTTAAAACAACCAAGTCTCTGGGTTAAAACAACCTGCTGGGTTAAAGCAACCCAATCGTGGGGTTAAGCCAACCCAGTCGCTGGATTAAAACATCCCAGTCACTGAGTTAAAGCAATCTGCTGGGTTGAACTCAGTCGCTGGGTTAAAGCAACCCAATCGCGGGGTTAAGTCAACACAATCGCGGCGTTAAAACAACCCAGTCGCTGGGTTAAAACAACCTAATTGTGGGGTTAAAACAACCAAGTCTCTGGGTTAAAACAACCTGCTGGGTTAAAGCAACCCAATCGCGGGGTTAAGTCAACACAATCGCGGGGTTAAAACATCCCAGTCACTGGGTTAAAGCCATCTGATTGCTGGGTTTGTCCATTTTTTAAAATAACTTGGATTGCTTTTAACCGAGCATTTTAGATTTGATGAGAAATATGATTGTGTGAACATTTTATTTGTAGCTATTGCAAATAAATTATATTAGTGATGCTGAAGTCAAATGTACAGCTGTCTTTGTGTATCGTTTCCAATCGACTGTATCTCAGACACCTTTGTAGTCACTTTAATAGAGAAGGGCACTTAAATATCAGAGAAGTGAATAAATCATTAGTGTGCAGCTTCATGTAATTGCTTTTATAGCCATCAAAGGTCACATGTCACAAGACAATGAATACAAAGGGAAGAATTCAGAGACTTATGGGGAGGATAAGTATTCAAGTCCCAGATATCTGAGGCCGAGATTTAGCGTGTAATGAATTCAGTGATGATGCCTCCTGCTGTTCCACCACCTGTTCAGCTCTACGGCGCTTCGTGACTTTACCCACAATCCACGGCATGCTAAACGACATGAAGAAGGCCACCCTCCTTCATCAATCCATGCTGGAAACAAGCATCTGTAATCTAAAGCTTTTAGACACCCAGACTGTGTGAATAAGGGGAAAAACCATGTGTATGTCTATGTAAAAATATGATCCATAAGTCATGACAACACACGTTTTTACATTAGTTTAACTCATCAAAATAAGTTAAGTTAAATTTTTTGTTATACAAGTCAGTTTAATATGATTTAAGTTGAAATGACTCATACAGTCAAGGTGATTGTGCTTATTTTTTTTTTTTTTAATATACAGTATACTTAATCAAAACAATTAATTTCAGCTCTAATAAGCCAAATTTCTCAAAAGCTTTTCCAGGTAATTCACATTTATATTTTACATATTTTTTTTGCACATAATTTATAGCATAACCCACATTAATGTATTTACATTTATATAGCTTTGAATTTGCATGTAGTTTTTTGAAAAATATTGGACTTTGGATGTGAATAACACATTTTCTTTTTAGTAAAATACAGAAATGATTATCATTATTATTTTTAACCATACTATTGTTACATATATTGTACACAGTTTGTTTTACAATATCATATACTTTAATAAAATATAAAAATGAATTTTTATCAACTGTAATTAATTGAATAAATAATTAAAAGATTAATTGATTAGCAAAATAAATGTTCATTGAACATTAATATATATATTGCACACAATTTGTTGGAGAATATTAGGCTGTGGATGTCCTCCTTTAATAAAGTCGACACTTTTGTTATCTTTTATCTATTGTAAATAATCAAAGAAAAGATTAAGTGTTTCTCAAAATAAATGTTTGTTGAACTTGTGTTGTTAGCGAGATAAAACAAACATCTGTTTTATACGACAGAAATAAATTGAAAGACCTTTATCGTGATGTGGGCCTGCAGCAATGAACCCCATGCCGTGAAATATCATGTGAAAGTTTGCAGTGACAGTGATGAAGTGAAGTTGTTGAATGGAGTCTCCATTTTGAAATACGAGACCATTAGTCGCTCAGGTTCTGGGATCTCATCCAGACGAGAGGAGACGATGTTCCTCTCCCTTTCTCATTTTTGTGGTATATTGCCAACAGCCAGTATGTTTCAATCAAATCACGTACATTCAGCAAAAGCTACTGTCATTTATTATACTAGTTCATTTAGGTGAGAATTCTTTCATTGTGGATCGAAATTACTGGCCGGATGTTCATCTGACAATGGGCTATTATTCAATCACCCGAGCACCTAAAATATGGCGTCCCTTCAGTTCATGGCTCCTGTATTTTCCCTGTGTTTTCTCTTAATTTATGCATGCAGTTGCAGTTTGTGTCCTGTGCATAAGAAGAGAGTGAAAGCTTGCATATCTCTGTTGCCAGATTGATCCTGCTTGTGTTGTGACGAACAGTGCAGAAAAACAGTCGTGTCCTATTTGTTTATATTTTCTGTCATCCTCTCAATGACGGTGAGGTCAAGCCCTAGTTTGAGCAAATGCTTATGATTTTTAGTAATATTTTTTGTCTTTGATTTACTGGCACTTTGATCATGAACTACTGTTCAAAAGTTTGGATTTGTGAGATTTTTTAACGTTTCTTCTGCTCACCAAAGCTGCATTTATTTGATCAAAAATGCAGTAAAAACAGTAATATTTTTACAATTTAAAAGAATCTTTAGTCATCGGGATACAACATATTGTGTGATTCAAAGACAAAATCTAAGGGCAGCAAAAATAAAGAAAACAAAATAGGCCCCAAAATAGAGCCCTGAGGAACTCCACAGTCAATATAAACTACAGACGAAGAGAATTCCCCAATCCTCACTTGAAAATGATCTTTTCTTCATGCGATGTAAGGAAGGATAGTTAAAATGAGCTGAAATTCAAAACAAATCATAAAACTGTCAAAGTAAAGTTTGTCAAAAGGCCATATTTAGTTAACACAACCATTCAAAAGCTTGGGTTTGTGAGATTTTTTTAATGATTTTGAAACGTCTCTTCTGCTCAGGCTGCATTTATTTGATCAAAAAATGTGAATTATTATTACAATTTAAAATAGCTGTTTTCTAAGTGAATAGTGTGATCAAAGCTGAATTTTCAGCATCATTATTCCAATCTTCAGTGTCACATGATCCTTCAGAAATGATTCTGATATGACGATTTGCTGCTCAAGTAACATTTCTGATTTGAAACCGGTTGAGCTCCTTCATATTTTTCTGGAAACCGTCACATATTTTTATTTTTTAAAATTTATTAGAAATTTAATTTCAAGACAACCTCAAGACAATTTTACATTTTTTAATAGAAAGTTTAAAAAAAAAATAATTGAAAAATAGAATATTTTGTAGCAATATAAATGTATTTTTTGATCAATTAAATGCATCCTTGTTGAATAAAAGTATTTCTTTCAAAAAAAATAATATACTGACCCCAAACTTTTGAACAGTAGTGTATATGTTTTAAATCTCGAAACGATCACGTTCAAATATAAGCTCCCTTTCCAGTGCAGTGTTTACATGTTAATCTGTGAGAATCATGGGCTTACTATCGCTGTGTTTGTGTTTCTGTCAGAGTGCCGTGGCCATGTACGATGGGGCGAGGGTTCCCTCCCCTGAGGACGCCACTAACGGGGTCCCGCTCCAGCCTGAGACCCCCGCGGCCACACGTCCCAAAGCTAACGAAGAGCCGGAGGAGGGAGAGGGTGTGCCACCTGAGCCCGTCCTGGTGAAGAAGGCTCACCGTGAGATTCTGGACCATGAGAGGAAGAGGAGGGTGGAGCTGAAATGCATGGAGCTACAAGAAATGATGGAGGAACAGGGGTGAGTGAGGGGACAAAACATGTGTGTGTTTGTGTGTTTTGGTACTTAAAACAGAATAAGGATTTAATACTATAAATAATGGTTTTAGCTCTGTTCCAAACTCTAATAAGTGGTCTTGTTGTCTACTACATCCCAGGTAGAATCCTAACTGGAAAGAAACCTCATTAATGACACAGTGAATATTTATCATTTATATTTACATAAACTCCATCTTCACTGAGCTTGTTGCAGTGAATGCAAGAAATATTGCTAATTTAAGCCGTTTTTTTTTGGAACAGAGCTCATGTTTGCCATTAAAACACTGGAAATACAGACCCTGAAGTGTCTTATAAAAGCACATCCACTCATTTCAGCTGTTATGACTACAATACTTGCACTTTGCCAAGGAAACTTGAGATGTTTTCATATGCATGAGACATCACATGAACAACAAAGGCATAAATGAGAATATTAAATCAGTGCATTGTTGTTTTATTTAGTCTTTATTTTAGTCATTATTTCTGATGCTTAATGTTGATGAGAAATGCAGCATTGTTGTTTCTTTATGCAGTCAGGCCTGAAACATCTAAGCATGTGCAAGAACATAAACACGATGCATTATTGCATTGTAAAATTTACAGTATTGCCAGTCTTTTTCTATGATCAGTTTTCTGTGATTGTCTTGGCAGTGAGTGAGTTAAAGTCAGTCAGATTGCTGACATGTCAAACTAGTTTGCTATTAGAATAACAAATGTGCTTTAATGGCACACTGTTGAGGCAAACTGATTCAGGGTTGTGCAAAAGTCAGAATTCAATTCATCAGTGCGAATTTGAATTGAAATGAAATTCACTTTTATTCAGCGAGGATGCATTAAATTAATCAAAAGCGACAGTTAAGATAATTTATAATGTTACAAAAGATTTCTAAAGTTCTTTTGAACTTTCAATTCATTAAAGAATCCTGAAAAAATATGTATAAACAACTGTGTTCAACATTGATAATATTATAAATGTCTCTTGAGCGGCAAATCATCATATCAGAATGATTTCTGAAGGATCATGTGACACTGAAGACTGGAGTAATGATGCTGAAAATTCAGCTTTGATCACTGGATATAAATTACAGTTTACAAAATATTCACACAGAAAACAGTTATTTCGAATTGTAATAATATTTCACATTTTTACAGTATTTTAGATCATATAAATGCAGCCTTGGTGAGCAGAAGAGACTTCTTTTGAAAACGTTAACTTTTGAACGGTTGTGTGAACTAAATACTGCCTTTTGACCGTTTTACTTCTAGTTTTATGATTTGTTTTGAATTTCAGCTCATTTTAACTATCCTTCCTTACATCATATGAAGGAAAGCTCTTTTTCAGTGAGAATTGGGGAATTCTCTTCCTCTGTAGTTCATATTGACTGTGGAGTTCCTCAGGGCTCTATTTTGGGGCCTATTTTGTTTTCTTTATTTTTGCTGCTCTTAGCTCTCGTCTTTAAATCACACAGTATGTCGTATCACACTTTATGCAGATGACTAAAGATTCTTTTAAATTGTATAGAATAATATTATTATGTTTACTGTATTTTTGATCAAATAAATGCAGCTTTGGTGAGCAGAAGAAACTTTCAAAAATGTTAAAACATCTCACAAACCCAAACTTTTGAACGGTTGTGTAAACTAAATACTGCCTTTTGACAGTTTTACTTCTAGTTTTATGATTTGTTTTGAATTTCAGCTCATTTTAACTATCCTTCCTTACATCGCATGAAGGAAAGCTCTTTTTCAGTGAGAATTGGGGAATTCTCTTCGTCTGTGGTTCCTCAGGGCTCTATTTTGGGGCCTATTTTGTTTTCTTCATTTTTTCTAAACTTTTGAACGGTTATGTAAACTAAATACTGCCTTTTGACCGTTTTACTTCTAGTTTTATGATTTGTTTTGAATTTCAGCTCATTTTAACTATCCTTCCTTACATCATATGAAGGAAAGCTCTTTTTCACTGAGAATTGGGGAATTCTCTTCCTCTGTAGTTCATATTGACTGTGGAGTTCCTCGGGGCTCTATTTTGGGGCCTATTTTATTTTCTTTATTTGTGCTGCCCTTAGCTCTCGTCTTTAAATCACACAGTATGTCGTTAAAAAAGCTCACAAACCCAAGCTTTTGAACGGTTGTGTAAACTAAATACTGCCTTTTGACAGTTTTACTTCTAGTTTTATGATTTGTTTTGAATTTCAGTTTTTAATTATCCTAAATTTCTCAATCCTTTCCGCTACTTCACTTGAAATTCAACTCAAATTCTGTATCTGAATTGGAATTTAACAGTCATTCTCAGTGCAATCCCCAGACCTGCAGGAAGCAGAGAAGCAAGCAGCGCCTAATACTGCTGTATTTGTGATGTGATGTAGGATTTGCGGCATGACTGACATCTGCCCTAATCCGCACGTCCTGCAGACGTTTGCGCTCGGGCCGCGTCCGCCGGGCTCAGGCTTCACGCGGGGGCTTTTGAAGCAGGTCTGAGTGTCTCTAATTAAACAGCAGCTGTGTGACCTTGAGGCAGAATGAAGGATGGTGATAAAGCGCTTCTGTGAGCGCACAAACACCGCCGCAGGGGAACTGGTTCAGCGCACAAAAGCTGATGAAAGATTTGCTTCAGTTCGGGATTAGAAATCTGCTAACATGCTTAAATGCTTAGTGAATGAGGTGCTGAGTAGGCCTGAATTTCTGCCTCCATTCATCAGAGAAATAGAGGATGTTTGTATTTCAGCAGTTTTGGTTTGCATTCTGTGTATAAAACGGGTAGTTTCATTCCTGTCATCTGATTGGTCAATCCAGTGTTCTAGTGGTGATCAAGTGTTTATCACTGCACAGAACCCATAGAGACAAACTATTAACCTTGGTTTACATGACACTACTAGTTTTACTAGTTGAAGAAATCTGTTAATCTGATGCAGAATTTAAAGGGTGAATGAAAATGTGTCCAAAGTTCACCTAAAAGGGAATATTCTGTCATCATTTGCATCAACATCAAATGTTTCAGTGTTTTTTTCCCGCCGCCGTACAATGAAAGTTAGTTTTTGGTTCCCAACGTTCTACAAAATATCTTTTGGGTTCTGCAGAAGAAAGGAAGAAATGCCACTTTGAAACAACCAGTGGTATTTTAGTGTTATTTACATGCTGTTATAGTATTTATTAATATGTTGAATATGCTTTTATTTTATTTTAGATTTTATTTATATGTGATTTTTATATTTATTAGTTTTTTAAAAAATATTTCTATTAACTTTAACTTTTTTATTCAAATATTTAAGGTCCTGAGTCCGAAATTTTCACACGTTAAAAAAGAAATACGACTTCATGTTGTGTCAGTCACAATTACACACTGCCTCCGAAACTTTCATCCGTCATGAAAGAATTTCGCATCGGCAAGCATTTTGAGAGGTAAACAATTCAGAGCCACACTCTAAAAAAATCCGTAAAAATAGACCATAATTGACTGTATTCATTTAACAGAATTTTCCATATTTATCTTTTTATTTTATTTTATAGGTGTTTTACCTGTATTTACAATTTTGTATTTCATTGAGTTGTGTTTTAAGGTTTACGGAAATGTCTGTAAAATTACTGGATAATGTCCAGGTGATGTGTTGCCAGTACTTTTTCTGTTATTTTCCGGATTTATTTTTTTTTACAGTGCACCGTACAAGCGAACGCCAAAATCCACAAAGAACTGAGTGGCAAAAAAAATGCGTAATACAAAGACTATTACTTTTTCTCTTTCTAAGAAGAGAGGACAACAAAATCATCCTCATTGCTTGAAGATATTTTGTATTGTTATGCAAATTATTTCACAATGGATTAATTAATACGCATCGGACTCAGAGTGCAAAGTTTCTGTGCGTGACGAATTTTTAGGATGACAAATACGGAAAAAACGCATATTTCGGACTCTGTGTGCAACGACCTTTACACTGTAAAAAAAAACCTGCAAAATTTATTGTAAAAAAAAAAAAAAAAAGGCTGCTTTGGTTGCCGGAAATTTACCGTAAAAAATATGGGCGCAACATTTTAGGTTTTACAGATTTAACTTAAATTTACAGGGAAAAAAAAAAAAAAAAAAAAAATGTATATATATATATATATATATATATATATATATATATATATATATATTTCAACAACTGATATAATGTTAATTTACCAACGAATCAAAGCTCATCACAAGCAGCTTTTCCATGAGTTGAGAAAAACTGTCAATTTAATGGTATTTCCTGTAAAATTACATTAAATGTATACGGTTAGATATATTGTAGTTATTCACCGTATATAGTACGGAAACTTTCTGTTAACCAATTAAGAGTTTTTTACCGTAGCATTTTTACCGTATATTACCGTTAAAATCACAATCTTTTTTTTTTCAGTGTATATTTCATTTTATTTCAGATTTATTTCTATAAATAAAACAATTTTTAAAAGTTTTTTTTTTTAGTTGACAATAGGAACATTGGTTTGGAATGACATGAGGTGAATTGTAGAATAGAATAGAATAGGATAGGATAGAATAGAATAAAATAGAATAGAATAGGATAGAATAGAATAGAATAGGATAGAATAGAATAAAATAGAATAGAATAGGATAGAATAGAATAGAATAGGATAGAATAGAACCAAAGGAACCTTTTCACAGACTGTGATGACTCGTTTCCACAGTTATCAACATTGCAAAACTCGTAAAGGTTTTCATATTTTCATTTTCTAAAAGTTTTATATACATTTATACCTCTATATATTGTGTATAGAATTAATTCTGTGCATAAAACGAATTAACGCTGCTGTGAGATTGTTTCTAATACAACGGCTGAGGGAGGGACGATGAATTTTTCAAATCTTTCTCTCTTTTAACCAACGTAATCCATATTTTTTCCCTCACTCGGAAAGTCGTGGAAACTCTATAACAGATTTCTTCTTTTGAAGCAAATTTTTGATGTCGTCTCCCATTCCCATGACGACTCCCACTTCTGAGAACCCTGAAAATGTGAAAAAAGGTTATGCAGAACTAAATTATGAACTCTATAATATCACATGTAAATTCTGCACCTCTAGCGCCATCCAGAGGAATTTCAAAAATGACTGTTTTCAGACAGGTTTCCGTCTGTATTGAGTCACATGTAAAGTGTGTCCCGTGTTCTGATTAGTGGAAATAGACTGTTCTCGTTAAGAGATCTGAGTAATAGTTACTAGATTGATGACGATGTTGAGGAACAGGATGTTGGAGATGGAGGAGGGTGGTGGATCAGCCATCTGCCAGCACCTCTACACACACACACACACACACACACACACACACACACGATGAGTAATTGTGCTCTGCTTTAAGAGATGTTGGCTCTCCATATGTTCCTCCCGGTGTGAGTAGCAGCAGACGGCGTGCAGCGCTGTGAAAGTCAGACGAGCTCCGTGTAGCGCTCGCTGAAGATCTGGTTTTCTCGTGTTAAACATGCTTCAGCGGCCGCGTGTCCTCTGCTTATCTCTGTTTGTACAAGAGGCCTACAAATGTCAAACCCAGGGCTTTTTCTAAATGGACAGTTCAGCCAAATATAAACCTTCTGACCCTCAAGTTCTGTGACTTTCTTTTGTGCAACACAAATTAGATTTCGAAGAATCCTCCAAGCTGCTATTTGAATGCAATGACTAAATAAGCATCATAACCATAACTAATATGACACTATATTCTAAGAAAGCTTTGCGTGAGGAACATTATTTGCTGAGAAACTTCCTCGCTATAACTCATGAAGATGCTTCACGTCAAGTTCAGAGGTATATAGAAAGAAAAAAAATATATACAGAAATACAAATCTAAAATAAGACATTTTAATGTCCAATCTCAGTTCATGTGACTTTGTGAATATAATAACGAGGAAATATAACAATTACATAAAATGAAAACATCACCATCAAAGGAGAAACACATTAAGCTTCTACAAAATTAAGCTCTATTTTTGTTATATTAAAAAAAAAAAGCATCTAACATGTTCATCCACAGAAGAAAGAAAGTTATACAGGGTTGGAACGACACGAGGGAGAATGAAGAATGACAAAATGCAAATTTTTAGGTGAACTGTTCCTTTAAATGAAGGGCTTGTCTTTATGAATCAGACATCAGGGAGAGATTGTGGAGGATAATTGCAGGGGTTTTTCACAGAGAGCGGCGAGGGAATTAAACTGGGCGGCTGCAGTTATAATGGAGACTGGAGGCTTTTCTCTGATGCTGTGGATATAAACCGATGCGACACTCCCCTGTGAAGTCTTTAACCCCATAACCTCTCCTATACACCCTCCCCCAACACACACACACACACACACACACACTGTCTTAAAGGGATAGTTCACCCTCATAATTCACTCATCCTGGTATTGTTCTAATGCTCTTCTTTCTTCAATGGACCACAAAAGGAGAAAAAGAGTCACAGAATGATCCGATGCGATATCGGATTTTCCATTTAATAATACATTAAACCGCAATTTAATGTATTATTTAACAAAAATCCTGCCGTTGTGCTTGACTTTGGATATTAGTGCCGCACTTTTCCCAGAAAAACACACAAGCTGTGAGAAATCAAGATTAATAAAAACTAGGGCTGTCAAAATTAACGTATTAACGCATGCAATTCTTTTTTTAAGTTTAACGCAATAAAATTTTTTTACGAGAACGTGCTGTGTGTGAATGTCGTGTCATGTGACACACACGACTTATGAGCCAGTATTGAAGCGCTTGAACAAACAATAACACAGAATTATGCCGTTTTGTCGAGTATCATTATAAGAGCGGTCTTAAACGAGTTAAAGTACGTCTTAAATGAACTTAAAGAGTTGTGAGAAAATGAGCGGCAGCTCTTAAAGTGACAGCAGCCTAATAAACCAGTTACTGTGATGATGTGTGTCAGTAATGTTCATCACAGAACAAAGGGAACCGACAACATTGTAGCTTTAATAAGGGTTAAATAGATTTCACTTATGCAGTAAAGGCTGTAAAGTTTTTGATAACGTTATTCAATTTCTGTATATTTCCTACCTGTTAGACAGGTAAATATGATATTTATTATAAGGGGTTTATGTGAAGAATAAAAATGTGAGGCCTAATGAATGTTGAAATGGATCGCTTTTAGTTAAACTGTAATGTTGAATGTCTATAATTAATGTGTTTAAAAAAAATGCCATTATATTTTAAATATTTGTTAATTAAGTTGTTTCTACATTAATTTGGAGAGTAACTGTGAAATTACTACAATATGAAATATTAAGACCACCAATGTTTTTAATTGCGATTAATTACAGAAAAAATGTGCGATAAATAATTTTTTTTTTTAATCAATTGACAGCACTAATAAAATTTAAAAAAAAAAAAACATGACATGAAATTTAACAGCTAGAAATCCCAAAAAAGTATCCGTGTCCTTTCTTCACTGAGTTGAATTTCTCGGGACGGTCAGAATGCAGCATTAAGCTTCAATGTTTGCATCGTCATGCAGCGTTTGTGCTTCTTGTTGAGCAGAGATGTGTGCTGTTACTATTCTAAGTAACTGGATGGTGATTTTGCACCTGTCAGATGATAAAACATCCAGCAGTAGTCGGTCGTGTGGCATTTTCACCCCAGCAGGAACCAATTAGTGGAGTGTTACTGTTGGAGCGGCTCTCTGGTTAATCGCTCCACCGCCACTGGCGACGCCAGCGGCCCGACGGCTCCATCTGCCCCCACCTCCAGGATCAGACCGATCCGTGTCCAGAGAGACAGGGACGGACAGATGGAGACGAGGATGAGGCTTCATGTATAATTCACACCTTCCCTAGAGACTCAGGTCAATGGATGGATAGATAGATGGATCGACTCCAGTAAGGAAAGATGCAGTTCATAGTGTAACCGGATTCCCAAACTAGTCTGAGGCTCATAAATATGCATGAGATCTCCACATGGACATTTTCATTGGACCTTGGCACTTCATCTTAAAAACCACCGACCAATCAGATCAACCAAAGATGTATTTGATGTCAAGTCCAGCATTTGGTTTTTCTTAAGTATTTTTAGGAAGCTACACTCTAAAAAAATAGGTTGTTAGGTTGAAAATTGAAAACAAACCCAGCGAATGTTTTGTTTTGACCCAGCAGTTGGGTTTGGGTTAAATGTTTTACCAACCTGCTTGGTAGTTTTATTTAACTCGACCATTGTTTAAAAATGACTATATGCCTGGTTTAAAATGAACCTAAAATATGGTTATTAAAAATCAGACACATAATTAGTAGAGGAAACAATAAAAGTCAGAAGATGAACATTTATTAATAAGCTATTTAATAAATGATTATTGTTTACTTATTCATTAAACTTATTAATAAATGCTCATTTGTTAAACACATTAATAGTTGATAGTTGAGTTAAATAAAACTACCTAGCAGGTTGGGCAAACATTTAACCCAACCGTTGGGTTAAAACAACTCAATTGCTGGGTTAAAACAACCCATTCACTGGGTTAAAAGAATTCAATTGCTGGGTTAAAACAACCCAGTCCCTGGGTTAAAAGAACTCAATTGCTGGGTTAAAACAACCCATTCACTGGGTTAAAACAACCCATTCCCTGGGTTAAAACAACCCATTCACTGGGTTAAAACAACTCAATTGCTGGGTTAAAACAACCCATTCACTGGGTTAAAACAACCCATTCCCTGGGTTAAAACAACCCATTCACTGGGTTAAAACAACCCATTCCCTGGGTTAAAACAACTCAATTGCTGGGTTAAAACAACCCATCCGTTGGGTTAAAACAACTCAATTGCTGGGTTAAAACAACCCATCCATTGGGTTAAAACAACCCAATTGCTGAGTTAAAACAACCCAATCGCTCAGTTAAAACAACCCAATCGCTCGGTTAAAACAACCCATTCGTTGGGTTAAAACAACCCAATTGCTGAGTTAAAACAACCCAATCGCTCAGTTAAAACAACCCAATCGCTCGGTTAAAACAACCCAATCGCTCAGTTAAAACAACCCAATTGCTCGGTTAAAACAACTCAATTGCTGGGTTTGTCCATTTTCAACCCAACTTGGGTTGTTTTTAACTCAGCATTTGAACTCTGAATGAAATAATTCATGAAACATTCATTACTTCATATCATCACATGAGAAGGGAAATGAAAAAGGTTTTGTTTTAGTTTAAATAACCTGGCAAGACACAATTACAGTGTAGCACAAGGTGTTATTGGACTTTATAAGACATGTGTCGTGTGCACTAAACAACACACATATGTGTTATTTTTATATTTATGAAGGGTACTTTTTCTTCTCTGCATTCCAAAGCATAATATCTGACTTTTTACATGCTGTTATTTTAAAGTAAAGAAAGACCAGATAGCGATGTCCGGCTCGTGAACAAACCTGAGTCGACTCCTTGCAATGAACCGGTTCACAAATCACAATCAGTGATTCATTCGTGAACTGACTCAGCAGATCAAACTTGCAGCAGTGATTCAGCAAAATGGACATGGCAAGTCAAGTCAACAATAAACAATAAAACCAGTTTCTTCTCTTGCATGAATCCACAGCTTGTCTGTAAAATTAAGATGGCAATAGTAAAGATCGATAAGGTGCGTCTCTGTTTTGGCTTCTTTTCTGAAACGAGCCGTCTCGGACCCATCCGTCTCTGTTTGCTCTGCATTGAACCGTTTGCTTCATTAGGCTTCACGGGGGAGAGTGTGCTATTAAACGAGGTTAATCAGTGCTATCGATTCACTGTTAAACAAAACAGACAGAAGGTGCATTAATGTCCCAGGAGTCTTTTGCTAACGATGGCGACTTTGCTCTTGTCATTATTATCTAATTGGCTTAATAAGGCCTTATCCATTGTGGCCAAGATGTAGGAGTGTGACTGTGTGACTGTGTGTGTGTGTGTGTGTGTGTGTGTGTGTATTCCCTACATTATGGGGACACAAATGTCCCCACAGGTATAGTAATACTAGTAAATTTTGATCTTGTGGCCAAGATGTAGGAGTGTGACTGTGTGTGTGTGTGTGTGTGTGTGTGGCTATTCCCTACGTTATGGGGACACAAATGTCCCCACAAGTATAGTAATACTAGTAAATTTTGATCTTGTGGCCAAGATGTAGGAGTGTGACTGTGTGTGTGTGTGTGTGTGTGTGTGGCTATTCCCTACGTTATGGGGACACAAATGTCCCCACAAGTATAGTAATACTAGTAAATTTTGATCTTGTGGCCAAGATGTAGGAGTGTGACTGTGTGTGTGTGTGGCTATTCCCTACGTTATGGGGGCACAAATGTCCCCACAGGTATAGTAATACTAGTAAATTTTGATCTTGTGGCCAAGATGTAGGAGTGTGACTGTGTGTGTGTGTGTGTGTGTGTGGCTATTCCCTACGTTATGGGGACACAAATGTCCCCACAGGTATAGTAATACTAGTAAATTTTGATCTTGTGGCCAAGATGTAGGAGTGTGACTGTGTGTGTGTGTGGCTATTCCCTACGTTATGGGGACACAAATGTCCCCACAGGTATAGTAATACTAGTAAATTTTGATCTTGTGGCCAAGATGTAGGAGTGTGACTGTGTGTGTGTGTGTGTGTGTGGCTATTCCCTACGTTATGGGGACACAAATGTCCCCACAGGTATAGTAATACTAGTAAATTTTGATCTTGTGGCCAAGATGTAGGAGTGTGACTGTGTGTGTGTGTGGCTATTCCCTACGTTATGGGGACACAAATGTCCCCACAAGTATAGTAATACTAGTAAATTTTGATCTTGTGGCCAAGATGTAGGAGTGTGACTGTGTGTGTGTGTGGCTATTCCCTACGTTATGGGGACACAAATGTCCCCACAGGTATAGTAATACTAGTAAATTTTGATCTTGTGGCCAAGATGTAGGAGTGTGACTGTGTGTGTGTGTGTGTGTGTGGCTATTCCCTACGTTATGGGGACACAAATGTCCCCACAGGTATAGTAATACTAGTAAATTTTGATCTTGTGGCCAAGATGTAGGAGTGTGACTGTGTGTGTGTGTGTGTGTGTGTGTGTGTGTGTGTGTATTCCCTACATTATGGGGACACAAATGTCCCCACAAGTATAGTAATGCTAGTAAATTTTGATCTTGTGGCCAAGATGTAGGAGTGTGACTGTGTGTGTGTGTGTGTTTGTGTGTATTTCCTACATTATGGGGACACAAATGTCCCCACAGGTATAGTAATACTAGTAAATGTTGATCTTGTGGGGACATTTTGTCGGTCCCCATGAGGAAACAAGCTTATAAATCATACAGAATTATCTTTTTTGAGAATCTAAAACAGCAGAACATTTTCTGTGATGGTAGGTTTAGGGGTAGGGGTAGTGTAGGGGGACAGAATGTACAGTTTGTACAGTATAAAAACCATTACGCCTATGGAATGTCCCCATAAAACATGAAAACACAATGTGTGTGTGTGTGTGTGTGTGTTGCAGTAGCTCTCTCCAAACACGGCTAGAGCCCCCTGCAGGTCATGCGTGGCATACGTCAGTATAGTATGCAGTGTGCAACAATAAAAATTTCAGTATTCTAAACAGCTGTATGTTACATTTTACATGTTTAATTCGTCCAGTTGTTATCTCAAATTTACAGTACCGTTCAAACGTTTTGGGTCAGTAAGATTTTTTTAATACTTTTATTCATCAAGGATGCATTAAATTGATCAAAAGTGTCAGTAAATACATTTATAATGTTACAAAAGATTTCTGTTTCAAACAAATTCTGTTGTTTTGAACGTTCTATTCATCAAAGAATCCTGAAAAAGTTGTTTGAAGCAGCACAACTCTTTTCAACACTGATAATAATCATAAATGTTTCTTGAGCATCAAATCATCAAATCAGAATGATTTCTGAAGGATCATGTGACTCTGAAGACTGGAGTAATGATGCTGAAAATTCAGCTTTGATCACTGGATATAAATGACAGTTTAACATATATTCACACTATTTTAAATTGTAATAATGTTTCACATGTTTTTTGATCAGATAAATGCAGTCTTGGGGAACAGAAGAGACTTATTTCAACCAAAGCAATTAAAAAAACAGTAATTATTCCAAACGTTTGACCGTGTTACAAAATGTCTACTAAATGGTGAAACTGTTAGTGATTGAAAATAGTATAGAAGTCAAAGCAAGGTCTCCACAAATGTGTGTATGTCTGTGTTCTTCCATATTTCCACCACCAAAAAAAAAAAAGCATAAACATTCATTTGTATTGTGTGTGCGTATGTCGGAATGGATCTGATAAAGCAGCATTATCTCCAGCTCAAGCTTTTATAGCAGGAAAGTTTGTCTTGTTCACAAACATGCACATCCTCTTCCTCATCCTCGGCTGTGTTCAGCTGCTCTGGGCAGAAGCTGATAAAACCTGCTATTGTGATGTCACACATTACCAGCTGAACTGGATGCACAATGGTTGCCCCTGGTTACACCAGTCTGCTTTAAGCAGACAGCAGGTGCAGGTTTCATGTGTTAACACCCGTTCACATGACACACCTCAGCGTCATGTGCTTCTGCATTGGTTCTCAACCGGTGGGGCGCGCCCCCCCCCCCGGGAGTAGGCTACAGGATGGGAGGAAAAAAAACTGAATTTTTTTTTTTTTTTTTTTTATCACTAAACTACTGTCATTAAAAGTTATAGTTTTGTATATACATAACTCCTGAATAAAACATTTAATGTGTTTCGACTGATTTAAAAAAAAAAAAGTTTTGAACAAATTTGATTGGTTTGTCGATAGTGAGCGAAAATGCAGGCAGTGGCGGTTCTACACGGAGGCCTAGGGAGGCCCGTGCCTCTGTAGATATGTCCCTGGCCACCCCTGTGCTGACCAAAAAAAAAAAAAAAACAAATTTATTATGACTTTATTATGATTTTACACGCGAGCGCCAAAAGCGGAACGTTCTACATGGGTAAATTAGAGTGGCGCCGGCCGCGTAAGTGACTCGTATCTTGTAAGTGACTTGTTGCTCTTGCACAATGTTGTGATGTTAATCACGTGACTTGGGACATGGCGTCCTTTTTTTTGTAAACAAAAAAATGAGAGAAACGAATCAAGGTATTGAGAGAGTTGAGGAGCAGAAATAGGGAGAGTCAGAGGAGTCAGTGGAGGTTGGAGAGAGTGAGGGCTCTGACACAGAGAGGGACATTCCATAGGGTGAGGAGGATGAAGAAGAGGGTGAGGAGGAAGAAAACATACAGGGATAGAGAGAGGAACAGCCAGAGGGACAGAAAGTGGATCCATTTGGATCAAGTACTGCACCATCAGGTTTGTGATGAAGAAGGTTATTACTATTTGCAAAGCAGTTCAATTATAATTTCATCGTAGGCCTACTGTATGTCCTTAAAATGGTGCTTTCTCCTGTAAATAATTTTGTCAATATGGATCTAATGTTTCTTTTTTTTAAAGTAAATACTAGGCCTACATTTTGAAATGCATGCAGTACATGCAGATATGCACTACCAATCAAAAGTATGGAAACTGTACTATTTTGGTTGTTTTTGAAAGAACTCTCTTCTGCTCACCAAGGCTGTATTTATGTTATTAAAAATACAAAAAAGTTCTAAAATTGTGAGATATTATTAAAATGTAAAATAAGTGTTTTCTATGTGAATATATAGTAAAGTGTAATTTATATCCTGTGATCAAAGCTGAATTTATCATCATTACTCCAGTCTTCAGTGTCACATGATCCTTCACAAATCATTGATAATAATCATCAACATTAATGAACCTTTTTTGCACCTGCACTCACTCTTGTACAAATGTTGTACAAATGTTGTACAAATACATGTTTATATGATTGTAAAGTAAAGTAGTTTATAATCTTTAAATATAATTGGTTACCATTTTTAATGTGCCCCTGTGGTTAAACACTGGCCCCTCCTTGGCCCCCCTAGTAAAAATTGTCTAGAACCGCCACTGAATGCAGGTGATAAGCGGTTTTTATTAAGCAAGTCATTGAGTCGTTCATTCAAACGATTCGTTCAAACGGCCGATTCATCAAGAATGAGACAGATGTTTGTGCATGGGTCATTGAATCTTTGACTCAACCAATTCGTTCAAAACACTGAATCATTCAAAACACGATTGAGTGTCGCTGTGAGATGCGCTATGCCGTGATCTTTCTTTGGATTCATCGGATCTATTTTCGCTGCTAAAATAGACCAAGACGGTCATTATTTCGTCTAAATGTAAGTGACTTAATATTATTAACTTGTTTGTTGAACTGTCATACGAAATCAGTGTCACATTTTCAATCGTGAGCTGATGGTAAATTAAGTGATGGTCAATTGTCAGCTCTCTTGCGTGTGATGCATGTTGCTGAACTGTATTCAAATGTTATAAATATTATAAAAGCACCACATTTTGAAATTTAACTGCAGTAATTAAACTTCAATTTAGTTTATTTGTGTGTGCTGCGCTCATAGGCTTTAGAAAACAGCGCTCATTTGTTTGATTTCTCCTCTAGAAGCTGCACAAGCCTCAAAAGTTTAAGGTTCTTGCACCCTGACTGAGTCCGAAACTGTCGTATTCGTTTTCGTTATTTGGTGGTTGGGGGGGTCTGGGGGGTACTGGGGCCCCAACTGCAATGAACCAGCTTTGGGGGGGCCCAGCTTCCAAAAGGTTGAGAACCCCTGTGCTACTGTAACCTCCAGGTGAAAAGCGGCTGTGTTCCAAAATCTAGTGAGCTGCCTTGTTTACTACAGTCTGAACATCACGTATGATTATATTCAGCTTCTGTAATGCACTAAAACCTACACACAAATACTGGGTGAAATAGTCATTATTTAAAGTACATTTGCAGTGCTTTTTGGTATTTAAAAGTGTATTTAGATGTGTTATTCACTGATATAATGGTGTATACTAATAATTGACAAGAATACGCTTGTGAAAAAGAAGTGCACTCAGTTGTTTTGAATGTACGGAGCCCCTAAAGGGACGTGGTGGTGGAAAAAAAATTGGGATGGGAGGAATCTTTTTTTCCCGGTTCGGACAAACACTTCCTGTTTAATGTCCCTCTGGCTGCAGAAGAGTTTCAGTCAGCTCGTGCATTAATACACACAAATGATGCGCGGCTCATTTAGAGTTTGAACTTGGACTCAAATATAAGGAAAAGCGGTCAGTGCCGAAGGAGTTCAGTAAAGTTGGCCATATATTCACATATTCGAACTTCCCGGATCGATAACCCGTGAGCTAAACGTTGTTAAAACACAAATGCAGCTATTTCCAATCATAGACAACGAGCTACAACAACCCAACTTTCCTCAAATGTGCTTTATAATATATAAATTTGTCTCTATGAGCCGGCGGAGAGACAAGGGACCGTCTGAAAAGTGCAAAACCCTTTTGCTCATTTAATATTATGAAAAATACGCAATAACTTCACTGTGACACGTCACTGCTGGTTGTACTGGAACACTTAGTTCGATATAACACAACTAATAACTAATATACACAAATTCAATATAAATTTAAACTATAATACCTTTTAAAATAGTGTAACTACATTCTTTAAAATGTATTATTTCCATCATAAGTCCTCTTTGTAAAAGGATGCAGCAGTGTAGTAATCAACATCGTCTTAGAATTTGCCCAGAAGAAGGGAACACGTCTGTGACGCCGGGAGACGTCTGTTTCCTACACATGCACTAGGTCGCTCAATAGGTTTCAATTTTTTTAGCACAGCAAGTGTTCAAATATTATCAAGTGTACACTGTCATTTTTAGCGCGCTGACTGTCAGGTCACCTCTGCCACCCACAGATTCCTGCATCGTGACATTGAATATAAAGAGAGTGGAGACTCCAGTCCTTCAGGAAGACTTTCATTGATTTTATTTAAGGTTAATGATATTTTCTATGGCCTAAACCATCCTCTACCCCTAAACATACACACACACACACACACACACTACGTAATCTTGTTTCCTGATGGATTCACTCTGGAGAAAATGAGAATGGCCCGTTTAATATCCAAGCGGTTGGCGGGGCTGAATGTTTCCATGCTGCATTTATTTACACATTTCCAGCACATCTCTGACAGAGGCAAGATTAAAACTAGACTTTTGAACATTCTAATCAGCATCAAAGGGTTAAAATCGATCGCGTTTCGGGGGTGAAGGGGAGACACATTAAAACTGAGGGGGCACAAATCAGATCTGATGGGGCAATGCCCCCTTTTGCCCCCTTGTGGCATCGAGAATGGTGGTTTTGTGGGCAAAGAGTAGAGCTTGTGGTTAGTTTGAGGATGGGCTGCAAAACTTTATGACCATGTATACTGCATGTTATTTGATTATTTACATGCAAGTATATAATAACAGTCTCTATTTTTAATAGCACGTATTGTTTGCTATCTAACCTTTAACCAAGATCTGAATGTGATGTTTATGACGAGTGGGACGAGGCTGAGAACTGTTGCAGCGAAGTGACGGCGATTGTTAACGAGCGACACCTGTGCACCACACCGGCCTCGTTCTGCTTCCACAGCTCTCGGCCCCGCCCCACTTGTCACAAAAACTTTAAGTTCTTCTAACTTAAAAAAAAAATAGTTAGTTTACTTAAATGTTTTGAGGTATTCTGAGCTTTACAGTGCACCTGAGTGATACTAAAATAGGGTGTTTCTGTGATCTTCTGGTCTCTAGATATGGCTCGGGTTCAATGTGTCTGTGATTTTTTTTTTCACCTGTTTTATTGTCCATCAGGTGAAAATCACTCCAGATATGAATGATTTCTCAAACAATGTTTTATTAAGGAGACCTTTGACTGACCTTCCTCATCTTCATCTGTAGGTATTCCGAAGAAGAAATCCGGCAGAAGGTTGAGACGTTTCGGCAGATGCTGATGGAGAAAGAGGGTGTGATAACTCGAGAAGGCTTGCACCCGCGTCCGCCGTGAGTCAATCACACACACGCTGATGTTTTTCAGTAAATGAGCAAACGATTGATCCGCTCTGATCTTATTTTCCAAATGTAATTGAATCAAGAGTGTTTCCTGTAGAGACAGTATCGTATAGCGTTTCTGTGTGACACTGTATTACTGTGATGAATGATAATGCAGAACATCTCTGATAGGAACCATCCATCCAACAGTGAACAGATACTGCATGCTTAATGTATAAATGTACATTAAATACAATTACTAAAACTGGAAACACCCTAATTTATGTAACCATTTAGCTAAATGTTTCAATAGAAAAACACAAAGTGAAATGCTACACAGAGATTCAGATGGAGCATCTTTTATTTCTGGTTCATTTGCACTGCATGAACTGTCTGAACGAACTGATTCACTAAAATTAATCTGACTTCCCAACACTACCTGATTGAGGACAGTGTGTGCGTGTAATACAACTATAGTCTTCAATCTCTGGGAAGATCCTACTAGTTTGGAAGTCAAAATTACAATCAAGTGATAAAGTAAGTTTAGTCAGAATAAAATAAACACCTATTTCATCTATTGCTGAAAACTGAAAGTGTTTTTTTAGCTCTGGTGCGTCAAAATGATACACATGAAAATCTTATGCTGCCCAAGAGAATAAACCAACATAATAAGAAGTATTTTCAGTCATAATCTTGGCTTGCATGTCAAGCTATTTTGAAATATATGTTGCAATTGTGAGTTTAAATCTCGCAATTCTGAGAAAAAGAAGTCAGAATTGTGAAATGCAAACTCACAATTGTGAGGGAAAAAAACAAATTGTGAGAAAAAGTTGCAGTGACGAGTGAATTATAAAATGACTCACAAAACATGAAAACAGTGGAAAACATGAAACTTAACTCCACTTTTTCAGACGGTCAGAGTCAGAGAATCACCAATCGCTGTTTAAATGACATTAAAACTCAAAGTAATCACTTTGGTAATCTAAAACACTTTTCAGATGTAACTATAATCTGATTACCACCCATTTAAAATGTAACTGTAATGAAATACAGTTACTCAAATTTTGTATTTTAAATGCGTCACTAAGTTACTTGTATTTCGTTACTCCTCAACCCTGAATATACATATAAATTTCTTAGCTTGTGGGTGCCGGTCGTTTATCAGGCGCTGGAGAGGCTCATAATTTAACACTCTCTACAGATCACAGATGACCCTGTGTTAATGCCGTAGCACGGCCCAGAGGAAACCTCTGTGATCGTACATCACCTCCTTCACCCAGAGACTCCAATCTAATAAAAATGCCTTTTCATCCTCCTGCTCTTGCTGTTCTATCCACAAGAACTCAGAGCCTGAGCCATTATAGATCCATCAACAGAACATTTCTGCCCTATCTTAGAAACCCTCTGTTCCATCATAGGACCCTTATATTGTCATTTAACCATTCAGTTCCATCACAGGTCTCCCCCTATCAGTTAACCCTTCCGTTTCATCATAGGACCCTTACAGTATGTTGTCATTTAAAGCTGCAATATGTAAAATTTTTGCAGTAAAATATCCAAAAACCTCTTGGCCAGAGTTATATATTTTGTTCAGTACTTACAATATCCCAAATGTTTCCAACTATTTTAACCAAGGATCCGGGACGTGTGAGGGAGTCGCCTGTAAATGGCGTCATATCTGCGTTATCCTCGGTTTCCGGTTTTATTTTGTAGAATAAAAAGACGTTTTAATATATTACAAGTTTTATTAGACGAGGGAACATCTGTTTGATACATTATAGACAGAAAACTAATTATTGTAATATAGCTCGACACGTTATTGTTTAAATCTAATGTTCTTGATTTTCTGCAAGTACCATGTTTCACCACGACTCAGAGAAAAACACTGTTGTCAAGTAACTAACAGCATAATCAGATGCAGCTTTATTTTTAGTAACGGAAACAGAATTTTCTCCATCATACAATGTTTTAAAATGAATTGCATGTCATTTATCAACACGATCCGTCCTTCATTTAATATGAGACTGTAATATGGATCTGAAACGAGTGTCTCACAGCGGCCGCGAGCGAACGCTCAGAGTAACGTCATCACATCATCTTCAACACACTCAAATGTGTCTAATATGATGAACAGAGCTGCGTTTCCTCACACTCATGGCGACTGTGTCATAATAAAAGTCCCGCTGCTCTCGAGGCGTGTGTCGCTCGTCTCTCATTATCAATCGCTCCACAACACTCGCTCCTGCTCTGCTTCACACTACAGTAACGTTAATAATCGCATCCATCCACATGATTTCTGCATCCCGATTCTTTTCCACCGGCTGTGAGGTGAAGACCGCATGTCCCAAGATTCCTCGCTCAAACTCGCCGTCATCAGTCCCTTTGTTTTGAATAGAGGATGAAAAAATTACATATTGCACCTTTAACTGATTCTGTTCCATCAAATGACCTATTGTTTTGTCATTTAACCCTTCTGTTGCATCATAGAACACATAGAACCCCGACCGGACAGAACAAGCGAGGCGCACCGCAATGCTTTTTTTGTTGATTTTAGAAAAAAAGAGCAGTGTGCTGCGGTTATTTATGTTGCTAGGCAACCACTCAATCAGCTGTCCTGGCAATGTAGTGTGAGCGCTCTTTGGTTTGCTGTTGTGAAATGTCATATTAGCAGAAACTTTTTTAAAAAAATGTACGTTACAAGAAAAGGGCTCCATCTTTGCAGTGTCCAGAGAACTGTAAACATTCATCAGCAAGACGGAAAGCCTGTCTTCTGTTGCATCATAGTACTCTAATGTTGTCATTTAACCCTTCCGTTGCATCATAGTTGTCATTTAACCCTTTTGTTGCATCATAGTTGTCATTTAACCCTTCTGTTACATCATAGTACTCTAATGTTGTCATTTAACCCTTCTGTTGCATCATAGTTGTCATTTAACCCTTCTGTTGCATCATAGTACTCTAATGTTGTCATTTAACCCTTCTGTTGCATCATAGTTGTCATTTAACCCTTCTGTTGCATCATAGTACTTTAATATTGTCATTTAACCCTTCTGTTGCATCATAGTTGTCATTTAACCCTTCTGTTGCATCATAGTACTTTAATATTGTCATTTAACCCTTCTGTTGCATCATAGTTGTCATTTAACCCTTCTGTTGCATCATAGTACTCTAATGTTGTCATTTGCATTACCCTTACATGGTCACCCTTGCATTAAAGAACACTTTTCTTGTCAGTCATGGGACCCTCACAGTATGTTGTCATTTAACCCTTCAGTGCCACACAGGACCCTTATATTCTGTAATAAAATCTCATTTTCTCATCATTGTGCTCTTATGTTCTGCTCTTAGTTCTGAAACAGTTCTCAAAGTAGATGTGTGACATTCTTTCAAGTTCAGTGTAATGTGCACTAATGGGATCAGAGTGGTCATTTATTCATCATTATTTCACTGGATTGATGGTGTTCTTGTTCTTACAGTCCCTCCAGAAAAACGTGATTATGCGATCACTTAATTTCATGCATAATCGGCCAAAGTCCACATATTTATGCGGGAGTCGCATTTTTTCAAATACGCCGCACTTTTTCAATTGCCGATTTCAGCAAGCAAAATATGCGGGGCTAGCATGATTTCATAATCCCTGTATTTTCGTTGCAAAAAAGTCACATATATCTTAGCAGAAAGTTGAAAAATGTTGCGTTTTCTTCACACAAGTAAAGCACCATTATTTCTCCCTATTGCCATGGGAACCTCATGAAGTGACGTAATGACGCGACGTGAACATCATCTGCAAACCCCGCGGTGAAACCGTGATGAAGAACGCAGATCATTCTCATTTGCCAACAAAAATAAGCGCAAAAGACCGAAGCAGTTTCCCGGTGTGTCACATGACAGTGGGGGTGAATTATTTTGCGTGTCGGACCGCAGACGACGCTGTATATTAGTAGTGTGTGAAATAATTCACGTTGCAGTAAGAGATTGGAAGCACTTCATTTAACAGAAGATGTGTGTTTTGTAGAGCTACCTCTGTAAAACAGGAAGCACACATTTTATTTTTTTGATATTTTATTTATTCATTTTCACAGAAGTTGTTGAATATTCCTTTTGTAAAGCGACAGAACTTGTTTGACTCGATGTTTTGTAAGTTTGATTTGTGTGTTAATGAAGGTCTGAAATAAAACAGAACGAGAACTTCAATATTCAGTGATTTAGTAGTTTGAAGTGATCAGAAATGACTCTTGACATGAAGGTAGAGTCTAGAGAGAACAGGGTGTTCGGGAATCACCTTTTTTTCCTCTTTATCATCAAACCGCAGTTTTTGCAAGTTCCCGCAATTTCATCGCATTAAAATTGCAAAAATATCCCGCATATTCCATCGCATTTTTTAAGAAAACATGCCGCATTATCAAGGATTTTTGCCCACAACAATCACAAAAAAAATCTGTGTTTTTCTGGAGGGATTGTTTTTAGGGGTGACTGTACAGATAAAGTAATGTCTCTGATCAAAGTTCACTCAAAGGCAAGAAACTTAATTTAGATATGCACTCAATTATTAGAGACTTACAAACAGAGGTAACTTTGCAGCATAACACACACACACACACACACACACACACACACACACACACACACACACACTATTCTGTCTGTTTACACTTTTGCAGAAGCAGGATGGTGACATTTACCACTGTGATGAAGAATCTGATCATTACAGCTTTAGATAAGATCACTTTTAGGAGAAATGCTAATTCACACATGTGTTGCAAAAGATAATGAGGATAAGTAAAGACTTTATAAAGAAGGAATGAGATCATAAAAAGTCAGTCTGACAGAAAATTATCACATTGACACGCTCATTATCACATTGTATTACCACCTTTATCACGGCTCTGAGAAATCATCGTTTTCTGTTTGTTTTGCAACTATCAGTCGGGTGAAAAAACAGATGTTGATGTCGCCCAGAGGAAAACGTTATCGCTCAGAGGTCGCTCTTTAATACCTTGACTTTATCTCAGACGTTTCTTGTAAATCTCTTAAGATTTCTTCTGAAGAGTTGACGTGCATTCGAGTATCGAATGCTTTCAAATCCGAGAACAGTTTTCTGAAACTCTACAGGAGACAAATGAGATCTTTTCACAGGAGAAACATGCAAGAAACACAGCAAGAAGGAGCTGTGTTTTAGAACAACATAGGTCATGACCTTTGACCTTTACCTCCTGCATGCACAGGGTCAGGCTGCTTCCTCACGGTGATGAAGGTCACGTGGAAAACGCTGCGTACATTGACGGCTATGAGGAAGACTACGACTGGGATGGAGAATATTACGAGCAAGAGACAACTGCCTACGATGACTCCAGGTAAAACGCAGTGAGAATCTCCTACACACACTGAGAGAAGTTCTTGTGGAGGTTATTATTGTATTAAGCATTATTGATCCTTCACTAAACTCAGCTCTGCTAGATTTTTACAGAACATCCCCTAGATGCATGTGAACATGTTCATATTTAGTAAAAGATGCACTATAATGCAAAATAACTAGATTTACAGTGCCTATAGAAAGTCACTGCACCCTGGAAAATGAAATAAATTACTTTTTTGAGCTGTTTGTACACATTATTACCCTCATCATCAAAGTGAAAATAACATTATAAAACATTCTGGAGGATTTCTAATTAATTATTAGTCATGCGGATTACTTTTATGATGGATTGATGCGCTTTTTTCGGGCTTCAAAATCTCAGTTACTATTCACTCCCATTATAAAGCTTGGAAGAGCCAGAATATTTTTAATATAACTCTGATTGTGTTTGACCGAAAAAGGAAAGTCATATTCACCTAGAGTGTCTTGAGGGTGAGTAAATTATGGGATTATTATTATTTTTGGGTGAACTAAACCTTTAAAACGGATAGAAAATCTGTGGATGGAGTTATTCCCAAATCTAGGTGTGCAAAGCTAGTACAGACATATCCAAGAAGATGAATGGTGGTAATGAAAGTAAAAGGTGGTTCTATGAATTAATAAATTAATTAATTAATGTTTTTGTAGTTTTTCAGGTTACTTAGGATAATTTTCGGTAACACTTTAAAATAATATTCAATAGTTAAACATTATTTAATGTATTAACTAACATGAACTAACCATGAGCAATACATTAGTTACTGCATTTACTAATCTTCGTTAACGTTAGTTAATGGAAATACAGTTGTTCATTGTATGTTCACAGTGCATTAACTAATGTTAACAATATTTTAATAATGTATTATTAAATGAAATTAACATGAACAAAGATTAATAAATGCTGTAGAAGTGCAGTTCATTATTAGCTCATGTTAACTAATGAACATAATTGTAAAGTGTTACCTAATTTTCAACGGTTGCCTTTTTCTTTCTTTATTTATTCATTTATTTTTAGTTGCTGTTATTTTGATTTCTGGCTGTATGACAAATAAAGTAACTCTTTCAAAGGGTTATGATGATTTTCTATAGGCACTGCACCTACTTTCCAAAAAGAAGCAACAATGTAACAGGATTAATTACTTATATTAAGAGTAACCTGATGGAAAACGTTCATTGAATTGTATGTCCTACACTGTATTTTTCTCCTCTACTCCATTTCTTGTCTTCAAGATCCAAAAGGAAATCCAGCAGTTCACCTTCCCCTCGGCCAAAGAAGAGGAAAAAGAAGAAGGCAAGAAGACACAGTCGGTCAGTGACTTACTGCAACACAGCGTCATTCTTGTTCAATATACTGTGAATATGTAACGGAGGTCAGCTAGTTGCCAAACAAGCAGTTTACAACAATACATACTGCAGGAATACTGTACCCAACAACGCAACGTGCTCAACTTTAAACTTCACTTTCTAGTGTGATCTCTCACATGACTTGTTTTGAGCTAAAAGTTGAAATGTAATACTTGGGAGGATTCTTATAGCATTCTTGTTGTCTTTGTGTGACAAACAGAGCTGACAGTCCTTCTCCCACCCGCAGAGACAAGAGGAAGAAAAGCGGAAAGAAACACAAAAGAGACAGGTGTGTGTGTGTGTGTATTCCCTACGTTATGGGGACATAAATGTCCCCACAAGTATAGTAATACTAGTAAATTTTGATCTTGTGGCCAAGATGTAGGAGTGTGACTGTGTGTGTGTGTGTGTGTGTGTGTGTGTATTCCCTACGTTATGGGGACACAAATGTCCCCACAGGTATAGTAATACTAGTAACTTTTGATCTTGTGGCCAAGATGTAGGAGTGTGACTGTGTGTGTGTGTGTATTCCCTACGTTATGGGGACACAAATGTCCCCACAGGTATAGTAATACTAGTAAATTTTGATCTTGTGGCCAAGATGTAGGAGTGTGGCTGTGTGTGTGTGTGTGTGTGTGTGTGTGTGTGTGTATTCCCTACGTTATGGGGACTCAAATGTCCCCACAGGTATAGTAATAATAGTAAATTTTGATCTTGTGGCCAAGATGTAGGAGTGTGACTGTGTGTGTGTGTGTGTGTGTGTGTGTGTATTCCCTACGTTATGGGGACACAAATGTCCCCACAAGTATAGTAATACTAGTAAATTTTGATCTTGTGGCCAAGATGTAGGAGTGTGACTGTGTGTGTGTGGCTATTCCCTACGTTATGGGGACACAAATGTCCCCACAGGTATAGTAATACTAGTAAATTTTGATCTTGTGGGGACATTTTGTTGGTCCCCATGAGGAAACAAGCTTATAAATCATACAGAATTATCTTTTTTGAAAATCTAAAATAGCAGAACATTTTGTGTGATGGGTAGGTTTAGGGGTAGGGGTAGTGTAGGGGGACAGAATGTACAGTTTGTACAGTAGAAAAACCATTACGCCTATGGAATGTCCCCATAAACCATGAAAACACAACGTGTGTGTGTGTGTGTTGATTATTCATTCACACAGGTGTACATCATTCACCGATCAATTAACACTGATCTTTCTGCCAATATTCATCAGAGTCATTGCCTCTAGGGAATATTCAGAATAGCACACGCCTACAAGGAATGCAGTATTTTCCATATTCATGCTATACAAATACCAACATAACCTACATTAGCCAAAATGTGTGTTTATACCGCACTTCTTAATCCTTTTCTTTCATTTATCTGTTGCCAAAGGTTTGATATTTGCACACAAAGTTGGAAAATAACATTGGGTTTTCAGACTAAATTTAATATGCATAGAGGTCATGTGACAAGAATGTTAACACTTTACAAGGTTCATTTGTTAACATTAGTTAATGTAACTAACACATTTGTTACTGTATTTGTTCATCTTTGTTAATGTTAGCTAATAAAAATACAGTTGTTCATAGTTTGTTGATGTTAGTTCACAGTGCGTCAACTAATGTCGACAAATACAACTCTTGATTTTAATAAATGTGTTAATGAGTGTTGAAATTAACATTAAGTGCAGTTCATGTTAAATAATGTGGTGAACTAATGTAAAGTCTTATCCTTTTTATACATTATACTGTGTACTTTAGATGGTACTTTTTATTATGTTCGGAACGTAGCCTCAGATTTTATTTTTGACAATAGAAAATGGCTTTTTGAAGAGCAGCTTGGCCAGACCTAAACCTAAATATTCTTGTTAATATTTTATTATCAGCATTTGTATTTTGACCAGAAACATCAAAGACTACAGAAACTCAAGCACCAAAAATAGGCACGTACAATAAAAGTGTGCTTTACACAAATACCTTTCCGCATTCATAAAATATTCATGATGTTGTTATGTCAGGAATATCTACAGTGCACCTGGAAAGTATTCACAGCGCTTCACCTTTTGTTATGTTACAGCCTTAGTTAGTTAGTTCAGCCTTCTTTTGTCACGCAGACAAATAAAGGCTTAACTAAGGAAAGGGAAATTGCATTTAGTAACAGCAGGGGTACAGTGGTAAAAAAGCAGTTTCACACACACTAAGATAAAACAGAAAAACTTAAAATAAACTAAAATAGACTATCCATAAGTGGGTTAAAAATTATGCTAACAGGTATTGCACATTTCAAAAAATTCAATATTTTCCTCCAAATTCTACAAACAATTTAATTCCTTTTGGAAAAAGGCTGTAACATAACAAAATGTGGAAAAAGTGAAGGGCTGTGAATACTTTCTGGATGGACTGTACAGTATTTTGTGCCTCCGAAGCCTTAAAAATGTCCTAATTATTTTTTTTAAACAGATGTGTCAGCATTTTAGATGCTCTGGTTTCTGTCTGTCTTTCTATTATTACACTTCGTCCCTGATTTCACCTGCACAGCATCTCGAGGAAAACAGTGATCCTTTCCCAAAATGATTCCCTTGTCACTGGTCTGAATCTGTATATCACTATGCAGAGTTTCCTCTTGTCATGACCTCTACACTGTTAAAATTCATAAGGTGGATTTTCACAAAGCATTTAATTTTGATCATGCTATATGATTCTCTGTGTAGTGGTCTTGACAGAGAGATCCTGCAGCACAGCAACAGCAATGCCAAGGTCATGTGTTCAATTCCCAGGAAACACTCTGATAAAATGTAAAGCTGGTATGTAATGTCAGTCACTGTGGATAAAAGCATCTGCCGAATGAATAATTTATTACGAATTTCTGGCCCACAGGCTGATATAGTTTCATATGGCCTCTTAAGTGTTTATTCAGTTTCACCTTTATGCATTTTTTGTTGGGTTGTGGATCGTGCCTGTATATATAAACAACAAAAATAATATATATATGTATATGTATATATATATGCAGTGTTTAACAAATTTATTAGTCCAGCACCTAACCTAAGGTTTGTGCATCAGATAAACTAACAGTATTGGTGATTTACCAAATCATTTTTTATGTTTCTGTAATAGTAGTCCACCAGTATTTGTAAGCTCTTTGGTTATAGTAGTGTTTCTAACGCTTAAGTATAATTATCGTTGGGATTTAAAGGATTCAAAGACAGCTAGAATCCATTAAACAACTAGAAACTATTTGGAAGTCAATAATAACAACATAGACAGAGGAAAAGTACATAAAAACAATGACGGTAAGAATACAAGCTGTTATCAAGGCCAAAGGAGACCATACAGAATAAAAATAAAATACATATTTTTTTGGTTATTAAGTGTGAATATAAACTATTTAGTTGTTTCAGTTGCGAACTCCTCAGAGACATGAAGGTTGAGGATCCAAATGCAGTTTATTCAAGGTAAATCCACAATCATAATTGACCCTTCGCAAAGACCCGCCCCCTTTGGTTACTGTTGCTATGTCCGACAAGCTATGCGCTCTCACGCCACACATCATGTTCTCATGCTGTGAAAAATACATCCCGGAGCAAAGAGGACACTAACAACGTAAGGAACAGTTTCATATTTAATATATCATAATTTTTTAATGAAGTTGAATCAATAAATTTAAACGTCTAGTGTGTGTTTAATGTGTGGTGACAGATCGCTGTAGCTCCTCGTGAAGCGATCATCTCTTCATACTAGTTCATTTATAGCATCAAATAAACATGAATGAACATCAGAAGGAATGTTGTTTCAAGACGTGATTCAAGTTCACCAATGTTAATCTACTAACTCCCCTGACCGCTTTGTCGGACAAAATTGCGGATTCGGGGTTATGATTGCTCAGATCGCCTGTCAATCAAACTGCCGGCGAAGGGTCAATTGGGTCAGAAACACAGAGCGGATAATCCAGAAATTCAACAGAATCAAAAACACACACAATCAGGCAGGAGTTCAAAACCATGAAACTGAAAACCAGAAGAGCGCTCAGAATTGCTGCAGTAACACATACAAGACTTCGCAAAGAATGACAGATAACCAGGCTTATGTTGTGTGAGCTAAACAGGCTAACGAGACACAGCTGTCAACAATTATGGATGATTAGACCAGGCAGAGAGTTATGGGTAAAGAAAACCTTAACAGAGCGGCAATAGTCTGGAGTGGAGTGCCCTCTGGTGGCAATCAAGGGCACTCCATCTGAACAGTGATTTGCCTAATACATAATAAGATTTTCAGTTTTAAACATGTTTTTGACAGATTCCTATATATATATATATAGGAATCTGTCAAAAACATGTTTAAAACTGAAAATCTTATTATGTATTAGGCAAATCACTGTTCAGATGGAGTGCTGGATATATATATATATATATATATATATATATATATATATATATATATATATATATATATATATATATATAATTAGGTCATTTGATCATACTGCGATCACACACTTTAAGTATCTACTGACATGCTGCATATTCTCCAAGTCCATGTAAACTTCTCAGTAAACGACAGATCCTTTTTATTTATCTCACGTTACCCTGACGGCTTTACCTCTTCTGCTCTTTTCCCATATCAGAAGAGCATGACAGCATCCGTCAGTCCTGTCAGATTTATATAAAAGTGTACACACCAGAACAACCTGGTGGATTGTTGTGTAGTTGTCTTATCACAGCAGCTTCGGTACTGTCAGACCGCGTACGAGGGCAAAGGTTCGAAATTGAGCGTAGAAAGAAACTCAAGTATTTCTCCTTTCAGTATGAATGGAGCAAAGTCATTTGAAGGTGAAAGCTTGGTTTATATGGTGTGTTAAATCACCCAAATGAACCCCAAATCTTGCAACTATAAAACAAATGCACAACAAAATCCATTGATGTAAAACAGCTGGTGGTCACAATCTAATATCTAATCCCTCTGTCTCAGGTCCACATCTGGCTCAAGGAGGAAGAGGAGACACAGGTAAACACTGAGCTAATATGAGAAGCTTTAGAATAGATATTTTGATTTGGGAACTGTTCTGGACTCATATTAGTCATGTATTGTAACAGTAACAGTTCATTTAAACACTTATTCAATACAAAATCAGTCTCTTTGAGTGAGGAAAATAGCTGAAAAGTAATACGTACTGATCATTTCACAGACATTAATAAAGGAAACAGGGCAGAATACACAGTTTTGCTCATGGACATCTAGTTTACTCTCCACTAAGTGTCTCTCAAACAAATGATTCAGTGGTACTAACCTGGTAAACATTGTCACATCCGATGATTATTTCTTTCAAGCGCTCAGTGATGCCTTGTAATCACAACTGTAGTATGTTTTGCATCAGACTGATTAAACCCTTCGATCAGTTTGTGTTTAGTTAGATGTGTTTGTTTTGTCCTTTCAGATCTGGTAGCCCCAAAATCAAACACAAAGACAAGAACAAACAGAAGAAGAGGTGAGTGATTTTTGTTCTGCTGTTTACTTTTCTAAAAATACCAAATGTTCAGTCTTACGATGTCTCAGTCTGACCGTGAAAATCCAATGCACTGTTTACAGAGTTTAATAATGTAATTATATTACTTTTCTAATCAATCAGAGTTATGATTTTTGAATTGGGATAGTAAACAGTCACCTTGCAACCATCTAGAATACTTTAGCAACTACCTATCACTGAAAACCACTGGAAACTGCATAGCAACACCCTGGCAACCATCCACAACACCATAGTAACCATCTAGAACACCCATAGCATTCACTTAGCAAGGCACTGACACCCAGTTGAAACATTTTATCAAATGCATAGCAACACCCTGGCAACCATCCACAACACCCAGGTAACCATCTAGAACATCCTAGCAACCACCTAGCAATGCACTGACAACCATATAGAACATTTTAGCATCTGCATAGCAACACCCTGGCAACCATTCACAACACCCTAGTAGCCATCTAGACCGAACACCCTAGCAACCACATTGCAATGCACTGACAACCAGTCAAAATATTTTAGCAACTGCATAGCAACACCCTAGTAACCATCTAGATAGAACACTCTAGCAACCATCTAGCAATGCACTGACAAACAGTCGAAATATTTTAGCAACTGCATAGCAACACCCTGGCAACCATCCACAATAACCTAGTAACTATCTAGAGCATTCTAGTAACCACCTAGCAATGCACTGACAACCACTCAGAACAGTTTAGCAACTCAATAGCAACATCCTGGCAACCACCTACAATGCCCTAGAAACCACCTAAAACAACGTAGGAACCACTTAGCAATACACCAGTCAAAATGTATAAACAAATGCATAACAACACCCTGGCAACCATTCACAACACCGAGGTAACCATCTAGAACATCCTAGCAACCACTTAGCAATGCACTGAAAACCATATAGAACATTTTAGCAACTGCATAGCAACACCCTAGCTAACCACCCCCAACACCCTAGTAACATCTAGAACACCCTAGCAACCACATTGCAATGCACTGACAACCAGTCAAAATATTTTAGCAACTGCATAGCAACACCCTAGTAACCATCTTGATTGAACACTCTAGCAACCACCTAGCAATGCACTGACAAACAGTCGAAACATTTTAGCAACTGCATAGCAACGCCCTGGCAACCATCCACAACACCCTAGTAGCCATCAGAACATTTTAGCAACTCCATAGCAACATAGCAACTCCTGGCAACCACCTACAATGCCCAAGAAACCACCTAAAACAACGTAGGAAACACTTAGCAATGCACTGACAACCAGTCGAAATGTTTCAACAAATGCATAGCAACACCCTGGCAACCATCCACAACACCCAGGTAACCATCTAGAACATCCTAGCAACCACCTAGCAATGCACTGACAACCATATAGAACATTTTAGCATCTGCATAGCAACACCCTGGCAACCATCCACGACACCCTAGTAGCCATCTAGACCGAACAGCCTAGCAACCACATTGCAATGCACTGATAACCAGTCAAAATATTTTAGCAACTGCATAGCAACACCCTGGCGACCACCCACAACACCCTAGTAACCATCTAGAACACCATAGCAACCTCCGAGCAATGCACTGACAACCATTCGAAACATTTTAGCAACTGCTTAGCAACACCCTGGCAACTACCCACAACGCTCAACATGCACTTACATTACATTTCATGTAAGCCATACGCATGGATTGTTTCTGAAAGAATGACAGTGAGCGTGTATGAAGCGCTGTGGCTGGAGTGTGTGACGTGTGTTTGTGTGTTTCCCGCAGGTGTTCAGTCGAATCTCCCGGCAGGAGTTCTCAGCACAGAGGCAGCTGCTGTAGTTCCCGCAGTGGATCCGTCTCCTCCACCGCCAGCCTCTCCAAATCACCCAGCAGGTGCCTCTTATCTCCATTTCACAGGCCCTCCAACACATCTCCCCTAACAAACATTTACCCGGGTGAACATAGCTTCTGCCAAAACACCACAGTTACTACAGTAAGACTGTGGTAATGTGGCATTAGTCACCTCTTCATCACAGAAAGAGAATGAATCAAAATGACACTGTAGGACGTGCTCTCATTGTGCTCTTCCATCCCTCATCTGTCTTCAATCTGACCTCAGATCAAATGCAAAGTGCAAGAACGACAGGCACAAACAGGAAGGAAGTCACGCCGCCCACAGCCCCCCGCCGTCCCCCGGCGCTGACCAGCCAATCACGTGGCAGAACGGGAACCACAGCGTCCGTGTCCGCAACGGCAAAGACTCTGGAGCCAATCACACGGAGGCGAATAAAGCGAACGATGTATGTAGTCTCCTCTACTTTACCTCCATCTGTTTTCGGCTGTTTAGACAAATAATCCCACACACACACACACACACACACACACACACCTCGTCCACCTGATTCAGTCATATCTGTGTGAGCTGACTCTACATATCTCCTTTCCCTCTTTGGCTCCATTTTGTGAGTTTTTCTGTTCTCAAGCCATTTCTGTGTTTGTTGGGAAGGGTTTTTGTTTCGACAAGGCAGATGTCCATCATCGTAATAATGTCATGCTTTATTTCACGTATTGACTTTTTCAGTTCTAGAAAGAGAATCAATGGAAATGTTGAGGGTCGACAGGATCTTTTTGAAAACGAAACATTATGCACTTTTCATGGACGCACCAGCTCCTTCCGCCAACACGAGACACAAATTAACGCTCGATCGATTTACATAAAGCATCGATGGCTGGATAACGTCCCGTGAAAAAGACATTTGTGAAAGCATGTTGATGCCTCGATCAGATATTTTGGTAACACTTTACATTAAGGTTTCATTGGTCAACATTAGGGGCTTTCACACCGGAGACACCTTTTCCTAGTTCCTATAACTAATAGCGGGAGTACCCACATTTTGCCACGTTCACACCACAGGAACTGGGAACGATTTTAGTTAGGAACGCCATTCGGGGGAACTAAATTAGACCGTGCAACAGTCCCGTTCTAGAAGTATTTCTTCTATTAATTTTCCTGATTTTTAACTTAAAAACCTTTAAAAACACTCTAAAAAAATGCTGGGTTAAAAACAACCCAAGTTGGGTTAAAAATGGACACACCCAGCGGTTGGGTTAAATGTCTGACCAACCTGCTGGGTAGTTTTATTTAACTCAACTGTTGTTTAAACATGACTGCATTGCTTGCTTAAAATGTACCCAAAGTATGTTAGAAATTAATATTTAGTAATATGGTTAATTTATTTTTACATTTTTTTAATGTAAAACTGAATTTTTTTAAACAAAATTTAACATTTATTAATTTAAATCATTTATTTAATAATTATTTTAATTAATTATTATTTGTTATTATTTTATATATTTATTATTTATATATTATTATTATTTTAATAATTTATTTAATTAATTAGTAATATGGTTAATTTATTTTTACATTTTTTTTAAATGTAAAACTGATTTTTTTTAAACAAAATTTAACATTTATTAATTTAAATAATTTATTTAATAATTATTTTAATTAATTATTATTTATTATTATTTTATATATTTATTATTTATATATTATTATTATTTTAATAATTTATTTAATTAATTAGTAATATGGTTAATTTATTTTTACATTTTTTTAATGTAAAACTGAATTTTATTTAAACAAAATTTAACATTTATTAATTTATTAAATTGCTTATTAATAAATGTTCCCCTCTTCATTATTATTGCTGCCTCTAGTAATTATGTGTCGGATTTTTAATTTCCAACCTATTTTGGGTTCATTTTAAGCCAGACGTAAATAAAACTACCCAGCATGTTGGGCGAACATTTAACCCAACCGCTGGGTTACAACAACCCAACTCAATTTCCAACCCAACTTGGGTTGTTTTTAACCCTGCATTTTAGAGTGAAGATTGTTGTTCTGTTGAAGCCATCAACCCGCATTATTTCAGCTCATTTTAACAGTGCAATTTGTGTAAAAACTACATTACCCATGATGCAGTGCAGATAATCAGAGAGTCGAAAAGAGCTCCACCCACTCCACGAAGTCGCTCTCAAAATACTTAAACATGCTGAACGTACGCAAAACACTGGCACCCGCCATTTTTAAAAACCCAAGTAAAGTTTATAGCCTATAGATTTACTCCACGAACATGGAAAACTGGACCGACGCTGAAGTCCAGGAACATTTATGATTATACATTTCTGCTCAGCTAGCGTAGCGACATCTAATAATAACATAATAACTATCTAATAACATATCAGACAGGACTGTTAAACGGATCATAAACCAATGAAGACGGAGAATGTGTGCGCTCTGACGTCAAAATAAAAGTCCCATTAAACAACCAGAGCGGCAAGACGTAAGTGATGGTGGTGCGAATGCAACCAGAACAATGGTTCAATGGTTCGCCCCCTTGTGGCTCGTTCCTATAACTACCCGGTGCGAAAGCCCCTATTAGTTAACTAAATTAACTAGTTAACAACCTCCACAACATTTATTAATTATACAGTAGTTCATGCTAATTTACTAATTCATTCTTAAAATCAAATGTTGAAGCTGTTGACATTAAAAAGAATAAATAAATAAAATTGGAGTACGTTACAAGTTTCAGTCTACTATTTCTACGTTTAATTCGACGTTTTACTTGCCATGTCTTTGTTAATTGTTGGTGAAATTGACCAGTCATTTCAGATTGAAAACGCTTTCTACACCAAATTATGTACAATAAATACAACATCCACAAAGATTAATAAATGAGTTAAAATATAATGTCGTTCACAATCATAACTAAATACATTCGATCTTACTGTAAAGTGTTACAGATATTTTTGAGCTTCAGGTATAAAACACATTTTTGTTTGTAGTTTCTTCTATTGTATCTCACAAAAATTCAGTGTTGAAGGACTAGGATTCACTAGGATCTTTTATAGAGGAACTGCGTCAGATTAATTGCATTTGTGCTGAAAAGAACGACAACAACTTCATTTAAATATGCATGACGTCTTCATTCAGATCAAATACGGCCACGAGACATCATTTATTTAGCTAAACTTCGACCCGCGTTTGGAGAGACGTGCCGCTCTCATCTGGGACGGTTTGCATGCAGTTCTCATGCTCTCTTTTTCTTTCATTTGCTCAATTCATCCCTCTGTTTTGTTGATTTCTTGTCCTCTGTGAATTCACATGATCTCTTCCCACGAATAAATGCCCAAACTTTTCTGTCTTGTTTGTGTAAAAAGCACTCATATGATTTGGAACTGGACCGAGTAGATTAAATGGGTATGTCTTTTCTTGTCAATACAGTTGAAACTCTCATTTTCTGCTCAGTTTTACCGTAGCCACCCTTTTCCAGATGTGTATCAGGTGTTCAAAGAGCCGATGATCTGTGACCCTGCAATAAGATTGTGTCTTCTGATCATATTCTGTAATGTAAGGTGAAGAATTATCAATCATGAGCCAATGGTTTTCATTGACCAATCCCTCAGACGCTTTTAGCCAATCAGCTGTCATTCCTGGTTCTGCTGAGAGGATGAATGAGTCTGAATGGTACAATCACAGATAAGAAACTGTGGATGCTGCGTTTGGCTGATCGGGATGGGTCATCCGCGCCACCATCTTGGAAAGGTCAACGGATGGAAACATTATTCATTTCAGTTATGATTCTTTTTTTATATCCAGCTGATATCGTTGGATAAATATCCAATAATATTTTTTTTTGCATGGCTAGATAACAAATCCATGATATTATATCCAAAAATATAGTATGTCTGATCATTTTATGAGATTTATCAGTATGAGAACTATAAAATTAAAATTATTTTCGCCTGCGAATCAATTCGAATGATTTTTTTCAACACATAAATGTGTGTAATATTGTGTTTTTGTATTATATCCAAAAACATAACACCCAGAAATATCAGATTTCATTTATGTGTAATATCCCAAAAAATATACAATTAATTTGTTCATTTTATTGATTTATGGCCATACACAAGTGTTTTTCCCAATACTTCGCTTTCAGTTTCAAATTATCTGCAATGTGAATATTTGTATAATATTTTATGACAACGCAAAATAAAATTTGCAGAATGCACCTGTTGATTCATATCTAAAACTTTAGATGCACTCGTATTACCTATGAATGGGAGAAAGCGCAGTGCGCGATACGGCGGAATAAGCCCCGCCTTCTAATTAAAAGAGCCAATCGCTGATTGCTAAAGTCATCGCATCACCACAGCTGCAGTTTGCAGGTATGACATCACATTGCCCGGTCCAAAAGCTTCTTGAACACTCTTTGAGCATATAGAAATATGTCTTTTAAATGAGTTCGACAAGAGATTTCAGGACCGTCCCATTCAGATATGGCCGCCGAGTGAACAGACTTCCATTGACCTTTCCAAAATGGTGATGCTAATTCGATTATGCTTTTAGAAAGTGTAATCCCTCCGATTTCCCTACAAATCTAAACAGCATCTAGTCATCGATTCACATCTGTGGTCAAACAGGCTTACAGATTCATGAATTCTCTCTTTCTGGCTGACAAATCTCTCTACTGACACAAGAGCCGGTTCAGCGCCATTGGTGATTTCAGAGGGTTTTTCATCGACATGGTTTCTAATCAGTAGCACTTGATATATTTTTTTTTATAGTGTATCTAGCTGTTTGTTTCCTTCCTGTCAACATTTGAGTGGTGTAATGTTTGTCTAGATGTTTGACAGGGACAAACGGACGCTCAGTAAACACTAGCCCACAGCAAACTACTGTAAATAGGCCGATTTAATTAAAAAAGTCATTTAGTAAAGTTGTTGCACTAAAAGGGACCCAAGCCATCCGGATTCACGAGTCTCCGAACTCATCCTAACCCAATGTGGCATCTTTGCTGAAAGACTCTTGACAATTGCTGAGAGCAAATGCACTAAATTCTTATTGCGCAAGACCAATGACGAACGTGACTGGGGTCCCTTTGAGATGTTAGTTCTCCATCCTAGAAGTGACCACCCTCCACCCAACACCCCTCTCCCTTCACCCGTCCATCTGTGCTGTCCGTTGTCCCGACATGCTTTCTCTTTCCCCATAAAACCACATTCCGCATGCATGGCCATCAATATTTACGTTCCTTCTAGCAAATTCGATTTTGTTGAGATCTTGTCATACGATAGAATGTGGCTGCACATGTGTCCAAGCGAAAAAGACCGATTGCTTTGGGAGTTTCTTATTTCTGATTGATTTGTTTGGTTTCGGGTTTTTGTCTCAAATTCGTTTTTTTTTATTTTTTTTTATGTCCACTCTTTTATTTTTTTATTTTTTTGCCTTGGTTTTGTTGGAATTGTTTCCTTAGTCTGTGGATCAATTATCTTAGCCTGGATACTAAAAGAATTCATTGTCTTTTTCCCATTTCGCTGCGGAGAATTTTCCTTTCTCCTTTTTGTTTTTCCTTTTTCTTCCTTTGTTTTGTTGATATTGCATACGTGTCACTGATTGAAGCGGAAGGTAGGTAACGCTCTGCCTACGCACGTGGAGAATGTGACAAGCACCCTAGCTTGACATCAGTGTCTCTCTCTCTTTTTCTCTTTGTTTATCTGAGGAAAACCAAAGGTTGGCGGGTTGATTTTCATTGTTTTCCTTTTAGAACTGTTTGCTCTCCTTTCATTCTCTATTTCGCCCTTTCTTTCTTTTTTTTTTTTCTATCTGATATCTACCTTTGCTTTCATGCTTCAGTCTTCAGTACACTGTCCTCCCCACAGGTCCATCTCTTGTCTGCGTTTTTGTTTTTTATAATTATTACTATTATTATTATTCGGTAGAATGCATTTCCTGTCTGTGTCGCATTCCTTTTGTCTTTGGTGAAATGGTACGTGTCATATGATTTGGTCACTTTCCCTCTTTTATTTCTTTTTCTTTTTGTTACATAAGGGCTGCTTCTGAAGTATTTGAGGTTTACGCTAAGCTGTGTTTTTTTTTTTTTTTTTTTCATCCGATGTATATACATATATATAAATATATATGGCATTATAAGGTTTTGTTTGGTTAAGTTAGCGTCTGAGATCAGAAATCCGCTTCCCTTTGATGCTAATAATCATCATTGTAATGTTCCTGTTTTAATCTACAGCATTGTGGTTAAAGAAACAGATGGATGATTAGTTTAACACAGAGACATTGCTTTGCTCATATGTAATATTTTGGCCAAATTTCAGTTTTAGAGGTGCTGTGAAGTCTTTTTTAAAGACCCCATGAAATCCAAATCAAAGTTTTGTAGCTTGTAGTTAGCGTGTGTGGCTTTGAGTTTCTGTCCCGCCGTTGACGGCGACGCAACTACCACTGTGACGCTTTAAAAAGTCCATAAAGAGATGAAACTAAAACTCATTCAAATGAATTGAGCGGTTTAGTCCCAATTTTATGAAGAGACAAGACACTTTATGTGATGAACAGATTGAATTTAGCCTTTTATTCACAATTAAACCGAAGCTCAACAAACCCAATTGGCTCAAACGTGATGCGTAACACGAGAATGAACCTCATTGGTTCTCGCAGAAGCTCAAATGTGATGCGTGACACAAGAATGAACCTCATTGGTTAATGCAAAAGCTCAAATGTGATGCGTAACACAAGAACGAACCTCATTGGTTCTTGAAGAAGCTCAAATGTGATGCGTAACACAAGAATGAACCTCATTGGTTCTTGAAGAAGCTCAAATGTGATGCGTAACACGAGAATGAACCTCATTGGTTCTTGAAGAAGCTCAAATGTGATGCGTAACACGAGAATGAACCTCATTGGTTCTTGAAGAAGCTCAAATGTGATGCGTAACACAAGAATGAACCTCATTGGTTCTTGAAGAAGCTCAAATGTGATGCGTAACACAAGAATGAACCTCATTGGTTCTTGAAGAAGCTCAAATGTGATGCGTAACACGAGAATGAACCTGATTGGTTCTTGAAGAAGCTCAAACGTGATGCGTAACACAAGAATGAACCTCATTGGTTCTTGCTGAAGCTCAAACGTGATGCGTAACACAAGAATGAACCTCATTGGTTCTTGCTGAAGCTCAAACGTGATGCGTAACACGAGAATGAACCTCATTGGTTCTTGCTGAAGCTCAAACGTGATGCGTAACACAAGAATGAACCTCATTGGTTAATGCAAAAGCTCAAACGTGATGCGTAACACAAGAACGAACCTCATTGGTTCTTGAAGAAGCTCAAATGTGATGCGTAACACGAGAATGAACCTCATTGGTTCTTGAAGAAGCTCAAATGTGATGCGTAACACAAGAATGAACCTCATTGGTTCTTGAAGAAGCTCAAATGTGATGCGTAACACAAGAATGAACCTGATTGGTTCTTGAAGAAGCTCAAACGTGATGCGTAACACAAGAATGAACCTCATTGGTTCTTGCTGAAGCTCAAACGTGATGCGTAACACGAGAATGAACCTCATTGGTTCTTGCTGAAGCTCAAACGTGATGCGTAACACGAGAATGAACCTCATTGGTTAATGCAAAAGCTCAAACGTGATGCGTAACACCAGAATGAACCTCATTGGTTAATGCAAAAGCTCAAATGTGATGCGTAACACCAGAATCAACCTCATTGGTTCTTGCTGAAGCTCAAACTTGATGCGTAACACAAGAATGAACCTCATTGGTTCTCGCAGAAGCTCAAACGTGATGCGTAACACAAGAATGAACCTCATTGGTTCTCACAGAAGCTCAAACGTGATGCGTAACACAAGAATGAACCTCATTGGTTCTTGAAGAAGCTCAAACGTGATGCGTAACACAAGAATGAACCTCATTGGTTCTTGAAGAAGCTCAAACGTGATGCGTAACACGAGAATGAACCTCATTGGTTCTCGCAGAAGCTCAAACATGATGCGTAACACGAGAAAATTTGCACTAAACCACTCAATTCATATGGATTAGTTTCACGAAGTGCGTAGCTGTCTATAGAGGGACAGAAAGCTCCCAGATTTATTTGTGTTCTGAAGATGAACAAAAGTCTTACAGGTTCATGAGGGTGAGTAGATCACGACAGCATTTTCAGTTTTTGGTGAACCAGCCCTTTAAATATTATGTATGCATGATGTAGAATACCTCTCAATTTAAACAATATATCTCTATATTCATCAAACTAAAGGAAAGAGTCTGTCATAAAAATGTTCATCACGGTAGAAATAACAGCTCCTCGAGGCATTTCATGGGGTCTTTAATTTAGTTTGATGGATGACCCGTAACGCACATTCAGTCAAAGGTGTTTTTCACCGAGAAAGCGGTGAAGCAAGAGCATCCATTCGTAACGCAACACAGTCACTCCTGACGTTTTAAAATCGCAGCGATAAAATGCACTCAAAGAGTTCGTCTCCCAGCCCACACACTGTGAAATCCGTTTGAATTTGATTTCTTTTGTGTGTGTTTTTCTCTCTTTGGTTTGATTTTCATGCATTGTTTCATACTCACTATCCAGGGAAGGGTGTTGTGTCTTTTTCTCTTGCATTTTGTGAATCTAATGATGCACTTATGTTGCCCCACTTTTCCCTTCTCTTCATACCTTACCTACTAAAGGAGGGAATACCACTTTATTGGTAAGTGGATGTTAACCAAAAGGGAGTTGAAAAACAGAATAACCATTTAAAAAGCTATTAAAACAGGAAATGGGTCGCTGTTCACATCTCAGCAATTGTCTGCAGGACAAAACAAATCCACAAGCAAGTTCTATTGAGTAGAAGACCAATTGTTTTCTAATTCGATTGAATCTATTCTTGTGACTCTTTATTTCGTTCCTTCCATTTCTGTGATGTTCCGTCAAGTTGTCTATTTTAATTTTCTAGTTTTATTTTTCACCTTTTTGTTTGTAGCTCTTTCTGAAATTGAAAAAGTCCTCTTTCTCTTCTACTGTATATATTCCAGTCTCTGTCGCTCTTTTTTTATTCTCTCTGAACTTATTTTCTTTCACAGTTTCGCATATGTTTTTTTTTTTTTTCCCTCTCTTTCCCCTTTTTTGTTTCGATTTTCTTTTTCGGGACTATTCTTTTCAAATCATTATGGTTTTGCATGCCGAGTATTGCATGCGCTGCACAATAGAGGACTGTCTATAAGCCAGAGAACAATCCTAGCACTTTCTTTTAGATACTTTTTTGGCAAGTACACGAAAACGCTCTTTCACCCAGGAGGAAAAAGAGTCTAATTTCACTGTTCTCTTTCTGTTTGTTTGTTTGTTTGTTATTTTCACATTTATTTCTTTTCCCCCTTTGGTTTGTTGGTTATAATTCATCTACAGAAGCTTCGATCTCTGGCTCCATCTCCCTCAAGCGCGCAGACGCACGCGTCGCCTCATCTGAGGGGCGCTAAACACCACTCCGGCCTTCCCAAGAGCCCCGGAGGACCCGCGGCCCAGACGGGAGAGGACGGCTGCGGAGACGACCGGCCGGCGACGGGCAAACCGCTCTCGGAGTCATCGGGGAGACGCGGCGGGAGGCCGAGGGTTCGAGAGAAGACGTCTCGCTCGCCGGCGCACAGCAGCGACTCCCAGCATGAGCCGCACGCTAAAAACAAGAGTCAGAAGAAGTACGATTTATCTCTGCATTAATATTTATATTTTATACAAATGTATATTGTACGGGTCAAAAGTTTTGTTTTTCACCGAGGCTGATCAAAAATACAGTAAAAACAAAAAAATATTTTTAGAATTTAAAACAGCTGTTTTATACACTCAAAAGTTTTATGTAATTTAATTACATAGCAATTTTTCATCCATTTGGATGACATAGTTTTGACATAAACAAACTAATAAACTTAATGTGATTCATATTTGTCAGTCATATGTAAATGAAATAGATTTATGTAATAGTTGAGTTTATGAATAGTGAGAGATTAAATGTCTTTTATCTTCAGTTGATTTCATCAGTTGTAGTTCTTGTGTTTCTCTGTCCTTCAGTGATTCTGCTTGTTAACAGCAGGTGTTCATCATTAATGCTCAATCATCTCTTAATGATCTCATTAACTCTGACACTGCTTCAATGGTACTTTAACTCAGTAGTGCGCACACACATGACCACTAAACAGTGTTCATTAACCTGGGCATTTTTCTGTGAACTATTACATAAATCTTACCTATTTCATTTACATATGACTGACGAATATGAATCACATTAAGTTTATTAGTTTGTTTATGTTAAAACTATGTAATCCAAATGGATGGAAAATTGCTATGTAATTAAATTACATAAAACTTATGTTTAGACTGAAATATTTTTTTGAGTTGAATATATAGTAAAGTATAATTTATATCCAGTGATCAAAGCTGAATTTTCAGTATCATTACTCCAGTCTTCAGAGTCACATGATCCTTCAGAAATCATTCTGATTTGCTGCTCAAGAAATATTTCTCATTATTATCAATGTTGAAAATAGTCACACTGCTTCATATTTGTGTGGAAACTGATACCATTCAAAAGTTTGGGGTAAGTAGGATTAAAAAAAAGAAAGAAAATAATACTTTTATTCAATAGGGACATATTTAATTGATCAAAAGTGGCGGTAAAGACATTTATGAGATTTAAATGTTCAATAATATTTTTTTATTTTTCTATGAATCCTGCTATTTTCAACACTGATAATAAGTAGAACGTTTATTAATAATTGAGCAGCAAATCATCATATCAGAATGATTTCTGAAGGATCATGTGACACTGAAGACTGGAGTAATGATGCTGAAAATTCAGCATTGATCACTGGATATAAATTATAATTTACTATATATTCACATAGAAAACAGCAATTTTACATTGTAATAATATTAAATATATTTTAGATTTAAATTTGCATGTTAATGTTGAGTTAGTTTGATGTAAAACTTGTCCCATTTGTTTCCACATCAGATATTAATTAATAATTAATCACAGATATTAATAATCACTGATTCAAGTCTGCAGCCAGACTTTAAAGTCAAAATTACATAATTAAATCTGAATATCAACTCAAAGATTTCTCATTTACTTCTTCATTTGAGCTGCTATGCATATTCATTTTATAGCTTTGTACTGTTTGAAAATTTTAGGAGAAACATCTACAGTAGAATCAAAACTGGCAAATATCTTGAGCTATTAAAAAAGCATATCAAGCACCATTTCTCCAGTCTATTCCTGTTTTCTCACACAGAACGAAAGGATCCCATTCGTCTAAGCGCCACCATCGGGGACGCGCTCAAAACCGCCACCGGAGCTCCTCTGTGTCACCGGGCCGGCACAAACACACGTCCAAGAAGAAGAAGAGCAAAAGTCACGGGACGGCCCGGCAGCGGAGCAGCTCCTATAGCAGCGGGAGGTCGTCGTCACGAGCTCATTCTAGAGAATGCGGGTCCAGCAAGAACAAATCCCCACATGCCCGCCAGAACAACTCGAGGTACACACTGACAAATATTCATAAAAGAAACTCATTAATATTCATGAGATATGTGTGATGTCACAACCAGCATGTCAACTCCCTCCAGTGTTTTTTAAAGGACTCATGACATGATCAGAATTGATCGTTCGCAAAGACCCGCCCCCTTTAGTTACTGTTGCTATGTCCGACAAGCCATGCGCTCTCACGCCACACATCATGTTCTCACTCAGTGAAAAATACATCGAGGACACTGACAACGTATGAAACAGTTTCATATTTAACATATCATAATTTTTTAAAGAAGTTTAATCAATAAATAGCGTCTAGTGTGTGTTTAATGTGTGGTGACAGATCGCTGTAGCTCCTCGTGAACCGATCGTCTCTTCATACTAGTTCATTTATAGCATCAAATAAACATGAATGAACATCAGAAGGAATGAAAGACGTGAGTACACACAATTTTTCAAGTTGAAGTTCACGAACGTTAATCTACTAACTCCCCTGACCGCTTTGACGGATAAAATGGCGGATTCGGGGTTATGATTGGTCAGATCGCCTGTCAATCAAACTGCCGGCGAAGGGTCAGTTGTCTTCATCGTTTGACGTATTAGAGGTCTTTGTACCATGAAAACATCCTGCAAATTTCAGAGCTTAAAACGTCCTCCTCATTTTAAACAAAGCATTTATTTAATCAAGCTCCATAAACAGCTCGCTTCGGAATTGTGAAATCTGTGACATCACAAGGGCAAATTCATTCGCATATGCCCGCCTCCAGAGCAAGACATCGATGAATGGCTTTAGCCAATCATAACAGTGGCCGTTTACTGACAAGCCTTAAAGGAGCAGCACCAGAGGGTCAGAATGAAGGTTGGAAATAATTGTTTTTCCACATATAAATTTGTTTTTGTGCAAAATCATAAGTGAACCTCGAGGAACATATTAAAATAATGAACAAAATCCATGTCACGACCCCTTTAAAACAAAGTGTCTCCCCTGAACTGCAAAACATTTATAAGTAACGCTTCAAACAAGACCAGAACAATCTCTAAAATATAACGGATTTAAAAGAAAATTTCCTTCAGAAATCATTCTAATATACTGATTTGCTGCTCAAGAAACATGAAACTGCTTCATATTCTTGTTGAAACTATGACACGCTATCATCAAAAGTTTGGTGTAAGCAAGATTCAGGAAGAAATTCATCATTTATTCAACAAGGACAGATTGAATTAGCAAAGCACAGATTTCAAATAAATGCAGTTCTTCTTTCAATTCATTAAAGAAATGTATCACTGTTTCAACAAAAATATTAAGCAGCAAAAACTATTTTCAACATAATAATAATAATAATAATAAAAACAATTGAGCACTATTAATAATGGCAGCAAATCATCATATTAGAATTATTTCTGAAGGATCATGTAATGATGGAGTAAAGATGCTGAAAATTCAGCTTTGATCGCAGAAATAAATAACAGTTATTTCACATTGTAATAATATTTCACATTTTTACCATATTTTAGGTTAAATAAATGCAATCTTGGTGAGCAGAAGAGACTAAAAAACACTAAAAAAAATCTTATTTATTCCAGTAATATATTTTAAACAAATATATATTTAAAAAAAAAAAAAAAAAAAAAAGTGAGCTGCACTTTGAGAGCTGTTTCCACATCAAGCGATCTTCCTGTAGTTTGTGTCCAAACGCAGAGAATGAAGGACGCAGACTCACACGTGCCGTGATGAACAGACTGTCTTTGCGCTGTCAAATCCTCTCAATCCCGGCACTTGTTTCTGTCTGTCTGCAGGGAGAGAGACAGCCCTCATCACTCGGATGCGGAAAGAGCTCGCCGACGCTCACGCAGCTATTCTCCCATCCGGAAGAGACGGAGAGACTCACCCAGCTTTATGGAAGCTCGCAGGATCACCAGGTAAACAGACATTTAAAATGTAATGATATGGCGAGCTGAGCTCAGTTCTTCATGTCGGCTGCGTTTAACTCCACTTTTAGACATACACTTGCGATTTTGTATGAATTGTAATGATAAATACTGTTTCAACTACGTTAAAATGACAGTTGAATCCTTCAAGCGGCTCGTGAAGCGATCATCTCTTCATACTAGTTCATTTATAGCATCAAATAAACATGAATGAACATCAGAAGGAATGTTGTTTCAAGACGTGATTCAAGTTCACAAACGTTAATCCACTAACTCCCCTGACCGCTTTGACGGAAAAAATGGCGGATTCGGGGTCATGATTGGTTAGATCGCCTGTCAATCAAACTACCAGTGAAGGGTCAATTTATTTCTGTATTAGTTCGCTTATATACTAGCATAGCATACATTTTTTTTTTACATTTTTCATCATTTAGCAGACGCTTTTATCCAAAGCGACTTACAAGGGGAGCAATTAGGGGATCAAATATTTAATTTATAAATCCAACAAAATTAATTATGTTCAATTATTCACTATTATTATAAGGCTATTTATTAATCAAGTGTAAGATAACGTTTAATACGCATTATATAGCAAGCTATGTATATTTATAAATGAATATCGTTCGTATATGCTCGGGATAATCATTAACTGAGATGTGATTTCGACGGCGGCAGTAGCGGCCACTCGTGCGACGTAAGCAATGACGTACATCCGAGCGAAGGAGACGGAGGGAAGGACACGGAAAAGTGGATTTAAACGCAGCCTAGTTTTCAGACTCCTGGTTGCCCCTGCTGGTAGATGTGTTAACTACAACATCTAGGGGCAAAAAAACATTCAAAAGTAGTCGTGTATTCTAATAAAATACATTTTTATGAAGCATATTTCGAGTGAATATTTGATTGTATTACAGTAGATGTGTTTCCAGTTTTTTTTTTTAAGGCCTAAAAGTTTCATGCATGAAATGGATTCAAGTTCAAGTCATGATTTTCCTGTAGTCACATGACATTTACAGCTTTGGTGATTGGCTCCAAAAAGTGTCCATAAATGTGAATCGATCTCCTTGATCAGAGCCGCCCGAATGAGGAATAAAAAATGATGCACATTTTCTTTTTTAGTTTCATAGCAAATAAATGCACAGATCAGTGTTGTTTTAGTATTTATTAATATATATATTTTTTCATTAAGGCTCAAGTTTTGTTATGTGTCATTTTTTATATTTCTTTTTAATTTACTTGTATTTCAGTTTTCGTAATTTTAGCCATTCAACAGTTAGTTAGCATCATTTTTAGTTTTCAGTTTTATAAGATTTAATGTATTTCAGATGTGTTTCAGTTACCAAAAACCATTTTAAATAGTTTAAGTTGCACTGGCACAGGCGAGGCAAATTGAAGAAACACTGACACCTGCAGGCTAGTCTGTGCACTGCATCACTTCTGCACAGCTCAGTTTACCTCTGCTGCAAAAAATACGACTTTGACCCACAGTGAGGTTTGATACAGAGGTCATTTTCATTAGAAATGATATTATCATTAGCATAAGAACTTGAGTATTTGGTTTATCCTCACTTTGCTTTAATCACAATTTTCTGTTTTTCAGTGAACGTTCATAAGCATTATAACCGGATTTATTTCTAGCCGTGCAAAATTAAGACACATCTCGCATGTTTTCTGCATTAACGCAATGGGAAAGAAGTCCTTTTCTTCTCTGAGCTCTGATCTGTCAGGTGTGCTCACTCTCTCTCCTGTATGAAGGTTTTCCATGGCGACATCACAACAGAATGATGCTGATCTGCAGGCATGGTTACCGTGGTAACCGTTGCCATGCATCAGGACCCCCTGGTTTACTCCTAAAGCATCACAAGAGTACAACTACTCTCTTTATCTTCTGTCTCACTCACTCACTCGATCTCTGCTTTTGTCGTTCTTTCAGGCCTTTTCACCGACTAACACTATCAGGTCACTGACACGGACCAGAATGCACTGCGACGAGCTCAGTGAAAACAGCCATTCAGATACAGCTCGACTAAAAATATACTTCAGTGCATACTGAAAAACATCGGCAAACAGCACTGATCACTGTCCACAACTGACTTCAATAGATTTTGATGTTAAGCTGGCAATGTGAGCATGAAAATACAGCTATTCTATCAGTGTTTCAGTGTTATAAATAGTTATAATCAACATTTTGGATGGATTTCATTCCCTGTTGCTTGTAGCAGTGCATTCTGGGCAACACTTATGCATACTTAAAAAATACTTGTTAAGGAAATAATATACTTTTAATGAAAATATTTAAGTGTAAACTGATGTAATTGCAATTAAATGAAAATATATTATAGTTTAAATTTATATTAAATGCAGTTAGTTTAAATTAATGGACTTAAGTGCATATGTAACTTCATATTTACTTCTTTTGTTTTTGAAATGTGGTTGAAGAGTACTACAAACATTTATGGTAAACTAAAATATACTTTAATGTCATTTCTATTGAATTTTGCATGATATGTTTTAAACGCATTTGTAATTTCACGTTTGTAATCATGACGATGCAGTTTAGTACATTTAAAATATATTAACTTGTGCTGTCAAATCGATTAATCGCGATTAATCGCATATAAGAAAGGTTTGCTAATATATAATACACGTGTCTCTCTGTATATATATATATATATATATACTTTTATGTTAGATACAATTAATCGCAATTGATCACTTTGACAGCACTAATATTAACTAGATATGTAATATCAAATAACACACTACAGTTGAAATTATAATCAAGTACTTCACATGTGCTTTAGTATGTTAGTCAACAAAATAAGTGTACTTAGTTAAAGCTTTATTAAAAAATAATGACTTAAACTAAAACTTTTAATCTGACATTATTACAAAGTGCACTTTTTAAGTGTACTTAAGTGTCTTGAAAAGACACTCTTCACACAAAAATGACTCTCTTCTAGTACACTTAAGTGGCCTTTTATTTCATTAATATATTATCTGCAAGCATTTATAAAAAAAAAAAAAAAAGATATGATGTTCACTACAAATGCACATTCAACACAATTAAGCACAGGGGTGTTTGCCCACAGATATGTATACTTAGACGCCACATAGACGATGCAGTCGGCCATCTTGGAAAGGTCAGATGCTGTCGTCACTCACAGTACAAATCAATAGGAGCGCTGAGTTGAAGCGGCGATGCACAGACCGATCGGTTCATGACATCAAAGTGTTAGAGAGCAGGAGGCTCCGTATGCTTTCGAATCGCCCTCGCGGTAATTACCGACCGGTCCGCGGTCCTATTGAGTTTTCCGAGATGCCACAACATTGTTTCAATAGCAACCGGAGCTTCTAAAAGCAGCTGCAGTGACACGATGACTTTACCAATTGACCCTTCGCAAAGCCCCGCCCCCTTTAGTCATGCGCTCTCACGCCACACATCATGTTCTCACGCAGTGAAAAATACAAGAGGACACTGACAACGTGTGAAACAGTTTCATATTTAACATATCGTAATGTTTTAAAGAAGTTGAATCAATAAATAGCGTCTAGTGTGTGTTTAATGTGTGGTGACAGATCGCTGTAGCTCCTCGTGAACCGATCATCTCTTCATACTAGTTCATTTATAGCATCAAATAAACATGAATGAACATCAGAAGGAATGTTGTTTCAAGACGTGATTCAAGTTCACCAACGTTAATCTACTAACTCCCCTGACCGCTTTGACGGACAAAATGGCGGATTCGGGGTTATGATTGGTCAGATCACCTGTCAATCAAACTGCCGGTGAAGGGTCAGTTGTCTTCATCGTTTGACGTATTAGAGGTCTTTGTACCATGAAAACATCCTGCAAATTTCAGAGCTTAAAACGTCCTCCTCATTTTAAACGAAGCATTTATTTAATCAAGCGCCATAAACAGCTCGCTTCGGAATTATGAAATCTGTGACATCACAAGGGCAAATTCATTCGCATATGCCCGCCTCCAGAGCTAGACATCGATGAATGGCTTTAGCCAATCATAACAGTGGCCGTTTACTGACAAGCCTTAAAGGAGCAGCACCAGAGGGTCAGAATGAAGGTTGGAAATAATTGTTTTTCCACATATAAATTTGTTTTTGTGCAAAATCATAAGTGAACCTCAAGGAACATATTAAAATAATGAACAAAATCCATGTCAATCAAAGGGTCAATTGTCGATTGGCTCTTTTACTTAGAAGGCGGGGCTTATTCCGTTAGATTGCACGTTGCACTTTCTCCCATTCATAGTAATACGACATATTTGGTATTACTAGTTTGTTCACTGACTGGCTTTGTAATACGGTCGTCGACTCACGAATAGCGGCCCATAGAAACAGCCGCTAATGAAACATCTATGTATATATTCTATGGTTTTGTCTCCTTCACTGAAGTATGTGTGATAGTATGTGTCTTAGAACAGCCTTAAAATACTACATGTAGGCAGCACACTAGGTTCAGAGTCTCAGGTACAATCTGAGTCAATTTTAGCTTTAGCTTCCTTGGCTAACCTACAGTTGTAGCTAACGGCTGCTCACTGCAAATGATACTGGAGTGTGAATGTGTGTCTAACATGCTATAAGAACTAATGTTTGTCTTTGAACACATTGTTGGTGCATTACATGATGCCACAGAATTAGCGTGTGTGGTTAACAGTCACTAACCAAAGCTGAACGTCCTTTTCCAGACATTTTCTCTTACAGAAACTAATCATCGCGGCAGCACGCAGACACCGCTTTGACCACAACATGATTATATGTTTATTAAAGCTCAAACTGAGATTACAATGTTTTGGAATTAGCTTAATATGCTAAAGCTATAAGGTGCTAATGATGGTAACTGGTCCATTGTGGTCGTTTATTGTCATAAGTTAATCATAGCTGTGGTCTAAATTAGTGTAAAACATGTACAAACAATCAGATTAAAAAGCACAGGAAGTCAGACAGCAGGAAAGACTTCAAAATAAGAGTCCTTAAAAAGCAATACGGGAAAACAAGACAGGAATTGTACAACAGTATTGTATTGTAAGTAAATATTTTCCAAATAAGATCTTTATATACATTTTCATATTTATAATACTAATTTTTCACAATATAAGTTGGGTTTTTATATAAGAAAGTACACTAAAAAATGAGTCACCTAAAAATGTTAATTTACTGAACAGAAATGAAATTAACTGGTTTTATTCAAGTGAAAAATATTATTTACTATTGCAGAATCAACCCAAATACGTCTCTTTATACCAACAAAATTCATTTTTGTCACTTAAATCAAGTAAAAAATACAGGTAACCGTTGCAGGCTACCACTTTTTATTGTGTATTTTAAATTTTAGGAAGCAGATCCCTTGCTCAAGGTGTCTAAAAGACATGATTGATTAGCTGGTGAGATAAACTACACTCAAAAAAAGTTTTATGTAATTTAATTACATAGCAATTTTCCATCCATTTGGATTACATAGTTTTAAAATAAACAAACTATAAACTTAATGTGATTCATATTTTTCAGTCACACGTAAATGAAATTGATAAGATTTATGTAATAGTTCACAGGTTAATGAACACTGTTTAGTGGTCATGTGTGTGCGCACTACTTAGTTAAAGTACCATTGAAGCAGTGTCAGAGTTAATGAGATCATTAAGTGATGATTGAGCATTAATGATGAACACCTGCTGTTAACAAGCAGAATCACTGAAGGACAGAGAAACACAAGAACTACAACTGATGAAATCAACTGAAGATAAAAGACATTTAATCTCTCACTATTCATCTACTCAACTATTACATAAATCTTACCTATTTCATTTACATATGACTGACAAATATGAATCACATTAAGTTTATTAGTTTGTTTATGTTAAAACTATGTAATCCAAATGGATGGAAAATTGCTATGTAATTAAATTACATAAAACTTAAAGCTGGTAAACCACTTTGGACCACTATCATTTAAAACAATATAGGTAAATTTATTTTCTGGATGACGGTGATAACTGATATTACATTACAAAGTGATGACACAGCACATAATTGATGTTGTTGAGTGGTCAAAGTGGTGTTCAAGTGCTTATGAATTTTTTATTTTTATGCTATCATGTGCCTGTTGTATAAATCTCTGTTGCATCTTTTCTGCAGCGCACGAAAGCGGCCCATCCCGTATTACCGGCCGAGCCCGTCCTCTTCCAGCTCCGCGAGCAGCTACAGCAGTTCTAGTCGCAGCCGCAGCCGCAGCTACAGCAGTTACAGCAGCCGCAGCCGCAGCCGGAGCCGCTCCAGGAGCCCGAGCCCCGCGCACAGTTACTACAGCCAAAGCAGCTACGAGAGCCCCGGGTTCTGAGAGCAACTGAAGGTACGGAGGGGGAAAGTCAAAGACCAGGAGACTAAGAACATCTCAACTGTGCAGGACACCTTTCTACCGCAGGATCTGTGCTGAAGAAAATCACTATATGACATGCAGAGAAAATGCAGCGGGTATCAGGGTTTCTGACAGGACGATCCTTAAAATGTTGGGGTGGAGTAAAACTTGAAAGGATTTAAAACTGAACAAAAATAATAGGTTAAAGGTGAAGAGGGTACTTACACTGCAAAATAATCTTTTTTTTTAGCATTTCTGTCTTGTTTTCCAGTACAAATACCTAAACATTCTTAAACACGTTAACAAAATGTTTTAAAAAAGTAATGTTGCTGTTTGATCATAAACAACATCTGCAAAGTTACAACGCTCAAAGTTCAACGCAAAGAGAGATATTTTCTTTTACAGAAATAGTGACATCACTAACCCTGAAATTTACATAAACTCCGTCCCCCGGGAACACGCAATAAAGTGGGCGGGGCCATGTTGGGCTGCTTTAGAGAAGAGGAAGAGTTGTTGTAGTCGAGTGTCGTTGATGCCGTCATTTTACGCCGGACTGCTTCACAAACGAGGGTCGATTCAAGGTCGATTCAACACTTTCCTCATTTTGTCTGCGTGAGATTCTCCAGCTTTGTTGTTGTTGAGCTGTTAAAGCTCCGCCCTCTTCTGGAGCAGCAGCTCATTTGCATTTATTAAAGGGACACACACAAAAACACCCAAATAGAGGCAAATTTGACAAGCTGTGGAGGATTTTGAGCTGAAACTTCACTGGAGACACCAGAGACTGATATTACATCTGATGAAAGGGGCGTAATAGGTCGTCTGTAAAACAAGAAAAAATATCTTATTATCTTATTTCTTATAACTATGAAAAATAAACCTAATTAAAAGGGAATTTCTCAAACATTAGCAGTTTTTTTAAGCAAAAACTTCTAATTAATTGATCAAAAAAATACTGTATTTGTACTGTAACATAAAACTGGAAAAACATATAATTAATTAATAATAAGAAAATAATGTACAGTTTATTTCTTTTTCTTTTGGTTTATATGATGCAATTCCATTCAATTCATTTTTTTTTTGTAGTTTTGAACAGCAAGAAAATGCATAAATCCATTCGTTATTTCCATTATTTTTCTGACCTCATTTACAGTTTTTTTGTTTTGTTTTCTTGTTTTAAGCCAAAACTCATTTTCAAAAACAAGTAATTTTGCTTTTCCACTAAATGGATCTTGATTTCAGGATGTTTAGATATTTGTACTGGAAAACAAGACAGTATTTTTATTTTTATTTTTTTCAGTGTTAAAATACTTTCTTGTGTCCCAGCTTAATATAGAGAGTCTCCATCACCACATGAATCTGTTTATATATGCATCCCGACGGAGCAACATTGGCTCAACCAATGGCGGGAGTTTGGGGGCGGGACTTTCTGTTTGTTTGACCAATGACAGGCAGTTTTGGGAAACCTGTATGAAAACAGTCATTACTGGTGCTCTTTGAAGCAAAGCATCACTGTTATTATCTCGCTTGTTATTTTTACAGTTTTGTTGAGTGTGCAGAAATTACACACTTCACCCTTAACACAGGCTTTGTTCACAAAGCGAAAATCCTTTTGTGTGTGTGTGTGTGTGTGTGTGTGAATCCGATTCAAATCCATTTTTTTTTCCAAGAAAATCCCCATCCTTTCTTTCCACAATGACTCATAATAAAACTAATAATAATGATAATTTATCACTACGACAAATTATGTAGATACACTGAATATTAAGTACACTGTCTGATCAAACATTTTTAGGGAGTGAATTGGAAATAACTGCAAAGTTATCTGATGTTACATAATAAAATACAGCCGGTCTGTACAGATTAAAACCAGCCGACTAGACGTCAAACCCTGTGAGAGGCTGACACACACTTATGATGCACAGAGTTATTGATGTTGTCAGCATTTTTGTATTAATCATATTCAATGTTACAAATAGATCCAGTGTCTCTATTTAAAGACGAAAAGGCCTGAAGAACAAAGATAAGACGAGCACTTTTTTTTAAAAATTCTTCCACGCTGCAAAAATAACCAAAAAAAAACTGGGTTAAGAAAGAGAGACTAATTGTGGTGAGGTCTAAAACAATCTCACGACAAAATCAAGAGACTATATTCCTACACTGAAGATGAGCGAAAGCAAGAACAAACTATTCAGTTTTACAGTGGCTTATGATTTGGGTGAATCTCATAAAGAAATGTCCAGGTCATATAAAAAACATGAAATGCTGTACAAACTAATTTAGCCTGTTTAAGCACCATTTAAGATATTGTGATTTTGAGTTTTGCATAACAAATTTTTATTTTTTTATTTAGGCTACTGACAATTGGGTGGTTTAAATGTGTGAATTTAGTCTTGATAATAATCCCTCTGGTGCTCTTTGGTTGTTTTTGAGCAAAAAAAAAAAAAACTTTTTGTTTATTTCGATTTTTTTTACTTTGAAATGGTATGAAACTTTTTGGCTCTTGCTATGTGAACACACAAAAAAATCATGGACATGATTCAGAGACGTAAACAGTGTTGTTGAAAGTTACTTTTAAAAATAATGCATTACAATATTGCGTTACTCCCTAAAAAAAGCAACTAATTGCGTTACTTAGTTACTTTTTGTGAAAAGTAACGCGTTACATTACTTTTGCGTTACTTTTCACACCTGGAATGGGCTTGCTTTTGTTTTTAATAACAATAAAAAAGTTCTATTTTTGGTAAATGTTACGGCCCTTTCACACCAAAAGTGAAATGAATAAGCCTCAGGCTGAAGGAAATGCAAATGTACACTTTGTACAGTAGAGGGCGCCACTCAAACAAACCTTTCTGGATAAAAGAAGGATAGAATACAGGAGAAGGAAGTTCATCAATCTTATTTCTAAATTTAATCTAAGGTGATGATTAGTCATGAAAGTCATCAGTAAAGACTTTAGTTAATAACTTTTACAGTGAATTGTTACAAATTTATGTAAAATTCTGTTTTGTGCAAGTGAAATGAGTAAATGCATGTTCACATTTAATCTAGATCTACAATAACATCATGCTCACACACACACACACAACACCTCTGACCTTTATTTCTCTCAGCATGGGGAGAGGAGAGACATTAGTCAATAAATGTGAAAAAGTAACTTAGATATTTTGTTGTAAATTGAAAAATGCGGTACTTTACTAGTTACTTGAAAAAAGTCATGGGATTACAGGACTCAAGTTACTTGTAATGCGTCACCCCAACACTGGTTAAACGGTCCTGAAAAAAATAGTCACACTTGCCGTCAAAAATGAGTGCGTTGGAAATGAATGGGAAACGGATGTCATCTAGTGGAAGTGTTCGGTACTGCGCCCAAACCAAATCTTACTGAAAGCTCATTTTTTGAGATATCAACCTCAAATTTGAAACTTGTTTAGATTCATGGCGTTTTTGAGTAAAATATGTTTTGGAATATATATTTGTAATTTGAAAATAGTACTTTTGTGCTTTTTTCATAACAACATTTTCACTTCAGCAATAATCTTCTTCAAAAAGAGAGTCTGCGCTCCGATGCATGCAGGATTTATGACCGTTCTATGCTCAAAAAGTGAATAAATGGATTAAAACTACTGCATAAATATTGTTTATTACCATAAAACCCCACAAAAATACAACTGAAAAACTAAAATATTGCGCATTCATTTAATTCAGTTAAAAAAAATCTGCCACTCGAGGAGCACCAGAGGGTTAAACATGCTTCATTTTCTTTATTATGCAAATATAAATGTGTATTTTATGTTTTACTCTGAGGTTCATTTGTTTTGTTTCTTTTTTGAGATTCACCCATTTATTATTTAAAAAAATGCATCTTTTTAATTTGTTTGGAGTTGTATTATAATGACTGTTCGTCGGGATGTTTTCGTTTGAATATTTCCGCTGCAAGTTTTGGCTGTAAACTATGCACTGTATATTCCAAGTTATATACCGGATTATATAAAGGCTTCGTATGTGGAAAAGCTTGGCATGACGCAGGAGAGGCTGCGCGTCCGGGTGCGAGTCTCTCTCCTGCCCTCCTTTACTCTCGGATCTCTTTGGAAAATCCGCATCTGATGCACCTAGTCCATTTTGGAGATGTGATATTTCTTATTATATCCAGTATTCCACTTCTATTTTGGCTGTGTTTAGTGCGTATGAATACAGTTAGAGCTCTGTGTTGTACAGTTATTATCTGAACCCCGTCTCTAGTGTAGGTGCACTTACCTGAAACCAGGCTGCAAAAACACACACGCACACGTCCGTTTGAGCATATTTATTCATGTGATTCTATTTATTCGCTGATGCTATTTATTTAATATTCCTTGCATATTTATTTTGTTATTTATTACTTTTTGGCTGTGTTTTTATAAGGAGTTGCACCATTTTTCTGTGCGTATTGCACATTTTGATTGTTTGTAATGTCCTTTAAAGTCACCATGAAGTCCTTTCATGCAAATTTATTTAAATCCTTGTGCATTACATCATCGATGACATCGTCCAATCGGTGCGTCAAATACCGATATTTTTCTTTATTCTGCCGTTGCGCTCTGAAGTACGTCACGTTCTGGAAGTAAACGGGGTTTCATGTTGACCTTAAATGCAGAAAATGAATTATGAAATGATTTTTATTTTCAAGCTGTTGTTTGCATTTTCCAAATATTTATTATAATTTATTGTACTGTGTTTCTCTCGTTCCCTCCTTCAAATGGAGACTAAGCTGGCCTTTTATCAGTGATTTCTTTGTCTTTCTTCCCTGGAAAGAGCTGGCGGATCACAGGCTCAGCGTCCGCTCACGTGAACTTTAACCTTATGATGCAGGAAACGGCCTCAGTCTTCCTTTTTATGTGTCTCATCGCCAGTGTTATATGATTTCACAGACACCTGTTGATTTAATAATGCGAGTCGATTCAGCTCGAACTTCTCAACTGTATAAAGTCCGTAGATTTAGTGACCAGTCCTAAATAAACACATAATAAAAGTATCTGCAAATGAATCCTCTTCATGCCATGAGTTTTGCCTTGTTTCTTGTGTTCAGAATTTAATGCTCCTTATGAAAAAGATGCATAATACTTTTAAAAAGAGTACTAATTATGTATAATATACTTAAAAAAATTATATATATATATACATACACACACATATATACATGTATATGTGTGAAGAACTGAATATAATGTTTTCGGACGTTTAATTGCATGTCATTTACAATTGAAGAAAAATGTGTTATAGTTTCAATTGATATTAAATGCAGTTCGATAAAATTAAGAATGTTTTACCCTCTTAAGTTTATATTTACATGCATTTTTATAAAATCACTTCTTTGAAATATGCGTTGACAAATGTAGTGACTGACAGGCGTTTATGGAAAACTAAAATATAATTTAATGTTGAAAGTGCAATTTAGTACATTTAAAATGTATTAAAGGTACACTGTCACTTTTTTGTTGTTGTTGTTGTTCAAAATGAACACAATTTAAATAACGAGTCAATACATTATCAGTCTTTCTTCCGAAACGTGTGTTTGTCTTACCCTGATTCACTGTGGTAAAACATGTTATAAGTGTTTATTTATGACTGACGGGATGAAAATTGCATATTTGAAACTTTTCACAGGGGTGTCCGGTCCGGGATCAGCAACCAGACTCAAAAACGAGTCCGGACTTTGACCGCAACACAACTGAATACAGTTCATTTGGACTTAATTGTAATTGAGGTAATGAATCAGATCATTATCTCTTAAAAAAATATTCCTCACCAGCAGGAATATTCATAAAGCGTCTCAATCTATAACGTGTTCAGTCAGCTTGTTCTGGTTCTCTAAACCCTCAGTAGCTTGTTCTCCGTTGTTGCGTCTTCATGTACGCAGATAAATACATAGATCAAAGATTATCACTGAATTTTATGTATAATCAATGAACTCTTCAACTGTTTCTAAAACTACTAAATGTTTAACTTTCCATATTGTCAAAATAAATAATTGCATCAGTTCTATCAAACCTAAATGAAATGAATGTGAATAAGAGCGAAAGTAAAATTAATTATTTTACGCATTTAAATGTGATACATTTTTGTACTTTATAAATTAACGCAAAATGAGCGTCTTCTAGCACAAATTCACAGTGCTCACATTTATTTATGCATTACAGAATTAAACTTCAGCTTGTGACGTATATTGTTTAGTCCAGAGACATGTGATGCACATATATAACACACACACACACACAGTTTTAACGCAGCTTTAATCACATTTTTTGCGACTTAATTGACGACAGAACTACGACATTGCAAGCTTGAAGTTTATTTTGCGCTTTAGTGAAGTGATATTCAGCGCCGTATTTGTATGGCAAGCCGTTTTGACTTCTATTCATTTTCACTTGTGATATCAGCAATTACATTTTCACTAGTAAAAACTATAATTTTTCATATCAAGAATTGTATTTTTATTAGTGAAATCTTGGGCTGCCATTCAAATTCAATTGTTGATATCAAAAATGAATTTTTTACTAGTTGAAATGTCTATTCTTGATATCAACAATTGAATTGCTACAAGTACAAATGTTCATTTCTGATATCTGAAATGAATTCCTGATATCAATATAATTTCTGATATCTAAAACGGCTTTCTTACTAGTAACAATCACATTCATGATATCAGAAATGAACATTTTTACTAGTAGAAATTAAGTTGTTGATATCAATAATAGACATTTGCACTAGTGACAATTGAATTCTTGATATCAACAATTGAATTTGAATGGCAGAGATTTCACTAGTGAAAATACAATTCTTGATATCAACAATTATAGTTTATACTAGTGGAAATTGAATTGTTGATATCAAGAATTAACATTTTAAATAGTGAAAGTTCATATCCTGAAAATGAATAAAAGTCAAAACGGCTTGCCGTAGTATTTGCACGTTATTGAAAAGTCTCACGTTTTTTGTGCTCTTAAAGAGACGGTTCTGCGTTTAAATAAACGCCGTTCATGTAAAGAAAAAAGGAGACAGGAACAGCAGTTGTGAGCGGGGTGGCCAAGCTTAGGCCAAGATTTCAAATCACCCCCTGACTAGTCATATCCAGAGAAAAGAGGCTCGTTCGAGAAGCATCGGCGCTGCACAGACCGATCGGCGTATGACATCAAAGTACCGCAAAACGACTCCTCATGCTTTTGAATCACTTTTATGTCATACGCCGATTGCTCTGCGCAGTGATGATGCATTTCGAACAAGCCTAAAAGTTGCCCCGGGCTGCTTTGACGAGTCTTGGTGCGGGAGTGGAATCGCTAAGTTATCACAACGAGTGAGAGAGAGTCGCTAATCAGTGTTGCGAAGGCTACTTTAACACTGTTGCCGTGAGTTGAAGCGACCCCAAATAACATAACATTGACCCCCTGAAAGGCACATTTTACCAAGGGATATGTTAGATTTTTTCCCTGTAACGCAGTTTCAGGGTGCTAGTTTTGAGTAGCAATCCTGCCAACCCTGCCGCTAATTCTCCAACCCCCAGAGAATCACCCGCTCAGATGACGAGAACTGTGGGATTTGAAATGTAGCAGCGACGCGGAGATGATGATGTTTTTATCGCTCCACAGGTGAGTAAGGAAGTCTGTTTTATTGAACAGATAAACTGTCATATGTTGAGGGAGTCGGACTTGTAATCTGAAGGTTGCCGGTTCGATTCCCACGCCGGCAGGAATTGAAGACGGGGATTGTGAATGAGCATCACTCTCTCCACCTTCAATACCATGACTAAAGTGACCTTGAGCAAGACACCTGACCCCTAATTGCTCTCCTTGTAAGTCGCTTTGGATAAAAGCGTCTGCTAAATGATGAAAAATTATAAAAAATGTAAATATGTAGCTCTCACTGTAGAGCTAAATCATGACGGTGAACGGTCATATTCATCCACACAGTTATTGTCACATTATTCGTGGTGGAATTCCATGAAATTAGCCATCAAACTAAATTAAATGGTGTTTTAGTGCCCCCTAAAGGGTATTAGTGTATTGCAGACGTTCTTTATTGGTCCAATCGTATTTTGTGTCTGCGGTTTTATCACCGGAGGCCTGTTTCAGAAAGGAAGTTTAGTAAAAACTCTGAGTATGTTAAACCTGACATGAAGGTTTTCCATTTTAGAATCGGAGGAATATGCAAGAGAACTTTGTTGTGTAATCTTCATTGTTTCTTTCTTTTGTTTCAAGTTTTGATGGAGAAAAAACAACGTTTTTTTTCTTATTTTGATTCTGTTTTGGATGACACCATTCACCCTTTTTCGGAGCATGCCAAATTAAACCCAATTCAAGAAAGTTTTTGCCTTTCTTCAGCCTCACAGCACTGTATTTCTACACACTCTATACTGCAGGAACAGGCAGGATGCTATTCTGATCCCTGGAAGTGTCTGGTTCACTCTGTCAACACTAGAGGATGCTGTAGACGCTCGTGTGATCTGGCCGGATTTGTGTCTGGAAGGTTCTTGCTCTTTCACAAACTCCAGTCATTCACTGTGGAAATGGAGTTGTATGTATAGTCCAGCAGCTCAAAACTGGAATCCCTTCACATTTCTGTTCATTTCTATAATATCCTTCCAGTTTCTTCCAGATTTTGAGCTGCTGAACTTTCCAAACTCCATAAAACCTGCTAAAACCACTAGTAGGTTTGGATAAAAGTGTGTAAATTATATATATATATATACAGGGCTGGGTGGGTTACTTTTAAAATGTATTTCACTACGGATTACAAAATACATGCTTTAAAAAGTCATTTGTAACGTATTTCGTTACATTACTCAAGTTTAGTAACTTAATCTAAATACTTTAGAATACTTTGGAATACTAGTAAGTGATATAAAGTTGCAATTGTGAGTTATAAAGTCAGAATTATGAGATATAAACTCACAATATTGAGAAAAGTCAGAATTATGAGATATAAACTCACAATATTGAGAAAAGTCAGAATTATGAGATATAAACTCACAATATTGAGAAAAGTCAGAATTATGAGATATAAACTCGCAATATTGAGAAAAGTCAGAATTATGAGATATAAACTCGCAATATTGAGAAAAGTCAGAATTATGAGATATAAACTCACAATATTGAGAAAAGTCAGAATTATGAGATATAAACTCACAATATTGAGAAAAGTCAGAATTATGAGATATAAACTCACAATATTGAGAAAAGTCAGAATTATGAGATATAAACTCACAATATTGAGAAAAGTCAGAATTATGAGATATAAACTCACAATATTGAGAAAAGTCAGAATTATGAGATATAAACTTACATACTAAATTCACAATTGCAAGAAAAAAAGTCAGTATTGCAAGTTTATATCTCCCAATTCTGACTTTATAACTTGCAATTGTGAGTTTAAATCTCGCAATTCTGAGAAAAAGAAGTCAGAATTGTGAAACACAAACTCACAATTGTGAGGGAAAAAACAAATTGTGAGAAAAAGTTGCAGTGACGAGTGAATTATAAAATGACTCACAAAACATGAAAACAGTGGAAAACATGAATCTTAACTCCTCTTTTTCAGACTGTCAGAGTCAGAGAATCACCAATCGCTGTTTAAATGACATTAAAACTCAAAGTAATCACTTTGGTAATCTAAAACACTTTTCAGATGTAACTGTAATCTGATTACCACCCATTTAAAATGAAACTGTAATGAAATACAGTGATTCAAATTTTGTATTTTAAATGCGTCACTAAGTTACTTGTATTTCGTTACTCCACAACCCTGTCTATATATCCTATTAAAGCTAATAAAGCTTCAGTTCATTATATCCACAGGACTTCTTGTGCTGTCTTGCCATTCTGACTTCTAAGCTCGCGAATGCTAGTTATAATCGTATATGAAATCATTCATATATCAAAGCTCTAATCTGAAACATCTCAGTACTTACATTTGTGCGTTTGGCAGACGCATTAGTCCAAAGCGGTTTATATTTCAGTGAAGGTATACATTTTATGATGCCTTGGGAATTGAACCCATGACGTTGGAATGAAAACACTGACGTGTTCGTGTTGCGCATGGATTTACAGTTTGTGTTTAATGTGTCGCAGGACTGAACTGAAACTGCTGACACACTATTGGAGGGTTGAACATCTGAGCTCTGTGATCCTGACAGTGAGCACCACTGCTCTTAATTCAGTGCAAAATGAGAGATTGTTTCTGAAGATGTTACAATATTGCCAATGAGAAATGACAAATCATCCCCTCTTTTTGAAGTGTTATTGTTATACTAGTATTTGTTAAAGACGACCTATTACACCCCTTTCACCAGATGTAATATCAGTCTCTGGTGTCTCCAGTGAAGTTTCAGCTCCACAGATCATTTATTATCGCTTGTCAAATTTGCCTCTATTTGGGTGTTTTTGTGTGTTTCCCTTTAAATGCAAATGAGCTGCTGCTCCAGAAGAGGGCGGAGCTTCAACAGCTCAACAACAACAAAGCTGGAGAATATTAATATTAATAATAAGATAAGTAATATTATAATAAGATCTCCTTCCTACTTCTCTTGGAATCTGAGGCGCTAGTTTTTTTTTCACATGCAGAAACAAAGTCACTGGTTTGTCCTTTTTCACGTTTTCTGGGGGGGAAAAAAATATTTTTGTTTTTTATTAATTTTGTTGTGTTTTTTTTTTTATTTTAATAATTTTTTTGTCTGTGTATTTTTTAAAAATGAATTTTTATTGCTTATTTTTGGTGTTAGTTTTTAAATTTTAGTCCTTCAAGAGTTTATTTTGTTTCTAGTAATAGTTTTAGTAAATGATTATAAAACTATTCCTTTTCTTCTAGCCTTTCTACATTTGTTTCTCATCGATAAACTTTTATAGTTTATTATTATATGAAATTTATTTTATATTTCAGTTGATGTAGATGTTTGAATACTTTCATTAAATATTATTTCAGTTTTAGTTATTTTAGTATTTCAAGTTAAATGAATGAAAAATGAAATAAATTTATTATACATTTTATATTAACATTTAGCGAAAAAGTCGTTTTTTTATGGTTGTAGTTTTAGGTTTAGTTAATGATTATAACCCGTCTGTTTTGTGAATTCCTCCATTAGCACACGTGTGATCGCTCACCTGTTATTTCTTTGCTATTAGAAGAGTCTCTTTCTGCTGACTCGGTGTGTGTGCTTTACAACAATCCCCAGATCCGTGACAAGAATGTGTTTGTGAGCGCCAGGAAAGGGGACGGAGTCGGCTTTGGGAAGGCCTTTGCCTCGGATTCCATTCTCATGCGAGGCCGTCCGTGAATAGACATTCTAGTCGCTTCTATAAATATCTGGATGGGAGGGGGTGTTCTTATAAGCTCAGCCCTGCTCAACAGGACGCAGCGCTCGCCTGAAAACTTTCAGAGCAAGAACAAACTTCAGCCATGGCCGAGAGACGCATTCCCTTCAGCTTCATGCACGGCTCATCCTGGGACCCTTTCCGCGACTGGTACCAGGGCAGCCGGCTCTTCGATCAAACCTTCGGGATGCCGAGCTTCTCCGAGGAGATGCCCACTTTCCCGAGCACGCACTGGCCCGGGTACGTTCGGCCCTTTGGACATCCCGACATGGCCTCCCTAATGCAGAGCCCGGCGATGGCTCAGATGCCCATGTCGCCCCCCGCCGTGATGGTGCCGCCGACCTACGGACGGGCCCTTTCCCGACAGCTCAGCTCGGGAATGTCCGAGATAAAGCAGACGCAGGACGCCTGGAAGATCAGCCTGGACGTCAATCACTTCGCCCCGGAGGAGCTGACGGTGAAGACCAAAGATGGCGTGGTGGAGATCACCGGTGAGCTCTTTTGTTTCTAATCACTCTCAGGTCAGACTTGAGCCCGAGAGGAGCGGCTCGCTTCGTTCTGTTGGAAACGCTCAAGCTGTAGATGTGATGACTAAACTAACACACCTGCTGATTCAAACACAGCGACGCTCAAACATGATGCAGAAAAGTGAAGAGATCTGATGTTTTGTGTCTAAAAATTACTATCAAAGGTAATATTTTGCTTGGAGGAAGGAATTTTCGTCTGATTTGCGTAGTTGTTTTGACAGGGAAATGTTCAGGAAGTCCAGAAGCCCATTTCTGCCATATATATATATAAAAAAAATCACGCTTTGGTGAATCAGAATTATGAATTTTGTGTTTTCAGACTCACCATTTTGACTTCATTTCAACTTTTTATTCTGTAATTGATATCTTTTTGTTATAATTATGCATTTTATAGTAATTATGACTTAAAACCAGCTTTGACTTTTCTCAATTCTGACTTTGCATCTTATAATACTGAATTATTCTCATAATTATGACTTAGTGTCTTATGATTTTGACTTGTCACAATTATGCATTGGTATCCATAATTTATTTTTATTTCGTAAAAATATTGACTTAAAATCTCATAATTTAAATTGAATTTCTCATAATGTCAACTTTTGTGTTATGACATTTTATCTCATAATTATGACTGATAGTGTGATAAATTTTAGACGTATTGTGTCGCAATTAGGGATTTTTATCTCATTATGAATTAGTATCTCATAATTTTGACTGTCACAATTATGACTCATAATTGACTTAGTACTTCATAATTTCGACTTATTGTGTCATAATCATGGCTTTAATCTTAAAATTATGACTTAGTTTGTCATAATTTCAATTTTTTGTCACAATGACTTTTTGTCATAATTATGACTAAGTATCTAATAATTATGGCTTTTTATCTCAAAATTGACTGTCATATTTCTGCTTTTTTTATCTCATAATGGTGACTTTTTTTTTTTTTGGTCATAATTATGCATTTTTATCCATTATAGATTTTTTTTTTTTTAAATCTTGTAATTATGGCTTAATATCTCATAATTTCAACTTTTTGTCACATTTATGACTGTCATTATTGACTTAGTATCAAATAATTTCAATTTATTGTGTCATAATTATATTTATCTCATCCTTTAGACTTATTGTCATAATTATCTCATAATTATTACTTAATATCTCATAATTTCTACTTTTTGTCATAATTGACTTAGTACTTCATAAGTTCGACTTATTGTGTCATAATCATGGCTTTAATCTTAAAATTATGACTTAGTGTGTCATAATTTCAATTTTTTGTCACAATGACTTTTTGTCATAATTATGACTAAGTGTCTCATAATTATGGCTTTTTATCTCATAATGGTGACTTTTTCATTTTTTGTCATAATTATGCATTTTTATCCAATATAGATTTTTTTAAAAAAATCTTGTAATTATGGCTTAATATCTCATAATTTCAATTTATTGTGTCATAATTATGACTTTTAATCTTAAAATTGTCTTTATCTCATCCTTTAGACTTATTGTCATAATTATCTCATAATTATTACTTAATATCTCATAATTTCTACTTTTTGTCATAATTGACTTAGTATGTCATAATTTTGATTTATGTCATAATTATGGCTTTTAATCTCAAAATTGTGTCTTAATATCTCATAACTTTGATTTATTGTTTCATAATTAAGACTTTTTATCTCATAATTGATTTACCAAAGCATGTTTTATTTAATGTGGTGGACATGGGCTTCCACACGGCGATGGAGGGTGAAGTGAAGGACGGCTGCCGAATAACACATGTTGCTGGGAAAGGTTTTATCTTCTGCAGGGTGGGAGCTGATAAAACCAGCCAACAAAATTCCTGAGATATTACACAGTCAGAGAACAGAGCGGTTAAAACGACATCTGCATCATATTTTCAGTTCAACAATACTGAAGGCCAGTGTTTGAAGCTAAAGCCGTGTAGAGACGTCCTCAGACAGTCATCAGACATACGGTCTCAGCTTTCTGTCATTGACTTTTTTGTTTCACATGAAAATGCATCTTATCTCAGAAGTGAATGACTGGTGAAATACGTCATGTTGAGCTTGTGAAGTAACACACACTGGACTCCAATCTTAATGACTCTCGTATCACATCCATCGCTGTGGTCGTCCGTCAGATGACGAGTTCCTCTGAGGTTTCAGATCTGTTGTCAGAACAAACAGAGCTGGTGCTGGGTAACCCGGGTGGGTGTGAGCCGGAGTTTAACTCTGAGGAACACTGAAAGGACAGTGAGGTCAAACGCACCATGTTGTGTTCAGGGTCGGGGAGTAACAAATACAAGTAACTTAGTGACAAAATTTGAGTTACTATTTCATTACAGTTTCATTTTAAATGGGTGGTAATCAGATTACAGTTACATCTGAAAAGTGTTTTAGATTACCAAAGTGATTACTTTGAGTTTTAATGTCATTTAAACAGCGATTGGTGATTCTCTGACTCTGACCGTCTGAAAAAGCGGAGTTAAGTTTCATGTTTTCCACTGTTTTCATGTTTTGTGAGTCATTTTATAATTCACTCGTCACTGCAACTTTTTCTCACAATTTGTTTTTTTTTCCCTCACAATTGTGAGTTTGTATTTCACAATTCTGACTTCTTTTTCTCAGAATTTCGAGATTTAAACTCACAATTGCAAGTTATAAAGTCAGAATTGGGAGATATAAACTTGCAATACTGACTTTTTGTCTTGCAATTGTGAATTTAGTATGTGAGTTTATATCTCATAATTCTGACTTTTCTCAATATTGTGAGTTTATATCTCATAATTTTGACTTTTCTCAATATTACGAGTTTATATCTCATAATTCTGACTTTTCTCAATATTGTGAGTTTATATCTCATAATTCTGACTTTTCTCAATATTGTGAGTTTATATCTCATAATTCTGACTTTTCTCAATATTGTGAGTTTATATCTCATAATTTTGACTTTTCTCAATATTGTGAGTTTATATCTCATAATTCTGACTTTTCTCAATATTGTGAGTTTATATCTCATAATTTTGACTTTTCTCAATATTACGAGTTTATATCTCATAATTCTGACTTTTCTCAATATTGTGAGTTTATATCTCATAATTCTGACTTTTCTCAATATTGTGAGTTTATATCTCATAATTCTGACTTTTCTCAATATTGTGAGTTTATATCTCATAATTTTGACTTTTCTCAATATTGTGAGTTTATATCTCATAATTCTGACTTTTCTCAATATTGTGAGTTTATATCTCATAATTCTGACTTTTCTCAATATTGCGAGTTTATATCTCATAATTCTGACTTTTCTCAATATTGTGAGTTTATATCTCATAATTCTGACTTTTCTCAATATTGTGAGTTTATATCTCATAATTCTGACTTTTCTCAATATTGTGAGTTTATATCTCATAATTCTGACTTTTCTCAATATTGCGAGTTTATATCTCATAATTCTGACTTTTCTCAATATTGCGAGTTTATATCTCATAATTTTGACTTTTCTCAATATTGCGAGTTTATATCTCATAATTCTGACTTTTCTCAATATTGCGCGTTTATATCTCATAATTCTGACTTTTCTCAATATTACGAGTTTATATCTCATAATTTTGACTTTTCTCAATATTGTGAGTTTATATCTCATAATTCTGACTTTATAACTCACAATTGCAACTTTATATCACACAATTCTGAGGGAAAAAGTCAGAATTGTGAAATAAAAACTTGCAATGACCTTTTTTGTGTTTGTTTCACACTTATTAGTATTCCAAAGTATTCTAAAAGTATTTAGATTAAGTTACTAAACTTGAGTAATGTAACGAAATACGTTACAAATGACATTTTAAAGCATGTATTTTGTAATCTGTAGTGAAATACATTTTAAAAGTAACCCACCCAGCCCTGGTTGTGCTACACATTAAGTGGTTTAGAGAAGGAACCGTTACTGACAATCCTCATTTTGTCTGCGTGAGATTCTCCAGCTTTGTTGTTGTTGAGCTGTTGAAGCTCCGCCCTCTTCTGGAGCAGCAGCTCATTTGCATTTAAAGGGACGCACACAAAAACACCCAAATAGAGGCAAATTTGACAAGCGATAATAAATGATCTGTGGAGGATTTTGAGCTGAAACTTCACTGGAGACACCAGAGACTGATATTACATCTGGTGAAAGGGTGTAATAGGTCGTCTTTAATCACTCATGATTGTCACAGTGAGCTGCAAAGAAGTGTGACACATCTGTGACATTAACTCACATGAATGTGAACGGTGAGTGATCATCCAAAAATTGCCACCACAATCCTAGAGTGTTGCTAATGAGATGGGTGGGTTAAAAATAGAGACAACTGTTGGTGTACACTTTGATCCAAGGAGATTTTGATGAGAAATATTGTGTTGAGATCTCTGCAGATGTTGGTAGTTTGAGTTGGAAAAAAAAGTCTTTTTTCTTTTCTTTTAACGCAGTCATTGTTGTTTTGACGAATCTGAGAGAAATGAAAGAGATCTCATTTGTCTTTTCTGTTTCTCCGTTCACGTCTGATCTGCACGCAGGCAAACACGAGGAGAGGAAGGACGAACACGGCTTCGTGTCCAGATGTTTCACTAGGAAATACACGTAAGTGCTGAGATTCTGATGAAGCACACTTGATAGGGAGGAAGTCATAATGAGAGGGTGGGAGATTTCACATCATAACACTGTTTTTGAACCGTAAATGTAGTGACGCGAGTCTGTTGTGTTGCAGTCTGCCCCCTGGTGTCGACTCTGAGAAGATCACGTCCTGTCTGTCTCCTGAGGGCGTCCTGACCATTGAAGCTCCTCTGCCCAAACCTGCAATCCAGGGCTCGGAAATCAACATCCCTGTCAACACAGCGACCGTCAGCACAAAGAAACCCTGAGCACCACAACACACACACACACACACACACACACACACACAGAGGCAGATCACAGTTTCCTTCAGCATGAAAGTCTTGCTTCTTCTGGTCAGTGTAAACTGCAGGTAGGAGAGGAGGGATCGCCGCACTGCATTCCCATCTCATTTTTTACGTCTTTCTTTTTAATCTTTGTCACTCTTTCTTCTCCTCCTCTCTTCTACTTGTAGTAAATATATGCATCTCTCAACAACATCCTCATATTTCACCCCCAAATCAAAAGAATGAATACAAAATTATATTTTTGATTAAGAAAATGAAGTGTTTTATGACCAATAATATATTTTCATGACAATTAACCATTTTACCCCATAGTCTTATTATAATGGAAAAAATATAAATTTACATTTTAAATAAAATTGTGCATATCGAGTATTGGTATTAAATTCGATGCATTTTTTTTAAAAAAAATGCTTCTAAAGCAACACATTTTTTATTATTTTTTTGCACCACAGTAATGTGAGAATCGAAAAATATCCTGATCCTAAAATATGATTGGTCTTTAATGCAAGATTTTTTCTCTTTTGATTTTGAGATGATTTATGCGTAAGATATTTCTTCAGGAGCTTCACAGAGCAAAATCCCCAGAGTTAAATCAGCTCTTCTCAGAGAACATTCGGTCCCTCTCTAAATAGTGTTGAAGTAACACTGAAGCAGAGTTAAAGTCAATGAGATAATTAAGCAATTAATTAAGTGATGATTGAACATTAATGATAATTATTATCCTCATTATTATTAATCCTCAAGGGATTAATGATAATAAGAGCTTCTGTAGACATGTAAAATAAAGTCAGTCTGGTCAGTAATAAGTGAATCTGGTAATGTGGAGTTGATGAATCAGATCTTCAGAGATTGAATGTCTTTTATCTTCAGTTGATTTCATCAGTTGTAGTTCTTGTGTTTCTCTGTCCTTCAGTGATTCTGCTTGTTAACAGCAGGTGTTCATCATTAATGCTCAATCATCACTTAATTAATTGCTTAAATATCTCATTGACTTTAACTCTGCTTCAGTGTTACTTTAACACTATTTAGAGAGGGACCAAATGTTATCTGAGCAGAGTTGATTTAACTCTGGGGTTTTTACTGTGTATATATGCTGGTTTTACTACAGTTTTAACACCTTTTTCTGAACCACTGGCAGACACACACCGTCAGACACAATAAAAACAATGTTTTTTTCATTATGTTTTCATCAAAAGTTGCTCTGCCTCTGAAATTAGTCTTCTGCTTATGTCACCTGGTCCATGTTAGCTGTAAGTTATTGTTAACCGGTAGTCAAATACTGTAGCGATTCAGCCATAGACTACTGCTGCAGTTATTGCCGCCATTTTAAAACCAATCTGACTCTCATTGGCAAATGAGAAGACTTTATCATACTGCTGGGAGAGTAACAGCATGTCTTCAGATTGGTTTCTTTGTGTTTCTGAGGCATTACATAATGTTCTATATTACTGTAATAAAGACTTTCCCATCATGAGCTATCCTAATGCTAGAATTGGGAATAAACATCTTCAAGGCAAGGCAAATGATTCTCTGGCTTTTATTTGTTTTGTCAGTACGCTCAAGACCACACCCAATCATTTATTATATATTTTGCATAATCAGACCTGCTGAAAATCAGATAGATGTTTGCAGATTCTGACTGGACCTGCTTATGAAAGAAGTGATGCTTGTTCTGGTTCGTCATCTCTCGCACACCAAACCTTCCTAAACACGGGATCGATACCGTTATTGACTGTAACTGTAAGAGGTTCCTTAAAATAGCAGAGATGAGATACAAACCACTTTAATAAGTAATAGAAATTGTTTTATGCACAATGCATTTCATAGTGTACTCGTGCATGTAAGCTTCATATACTGAAATTGCATCTGTATGCATGTTTACATCAGTGTTAGAAAATTATCGTTTTAATATTTCCCAAGCAGGATTTTTTTGTGATTTAATTGATGGCCATGCAGGATGATTAGAAATCATTAGCACTGATTCTGACGACATGTAAAAGGGATTGTGAACAGAATCTTATCCGGCCAATAAGTATGCATAATGTTTGCATATCTATATGACTTTTAGGCTCTAGTCTAGATTCATTTAAGTTTATGTTAAAATGCACATATTCAATTTAAGCAGGGCTGGGTGGGTTACTTTTAAAATGTATTTCACTACAGATTACAAAATACATGCTTTAAAAAGTCATTTGTAACGTATTTCGTTAGATTACTTAAATTCTGTAACTTAATCTAAATACTTTAGAATACTTTGGAATACTAATAAGTGTGAAACAAACACAAAAAAAGTTTTTATCTCACAATTCTGACTTATTTCTCAGAATTCTGTGATATAAAGTTGCAATTGTGAGTTAGAAACTCTCAAATTTGAGACAAAATGTCAGAATTGAAAGAAAAGAAGTCAGAATTATGAGATATAAACTCTCAATTTTGAGAAAAAAAAATCTGAATATCAAGTTATCATCACGCAATTCTGACTTTATATTAATATATTTATATTATATTATATTAATTGTGAGTTTATATCTTGCAATTTCAGGGAAAAAGTGTCAGAATAATTCACAATTATCTTTTCTTTCTTTTTTTTTTTTTTACCTTTTTCACTGTAGCCTATCAAAAAACATGAAAACAGCCGTGGATCATCTGATATCATGTCAATTGAGATTCAAGGATATGCAAACTTTTGAATGGGGCAATTTTTATAAATTCAGTCATCTGTTATGTGAAATAGCTTATTCAGGACAATAATAAATAAAAATATAATTTTTATCATCCCTCTTATTTTGTCAAAATTATTCAAATGCTGCATAATCTGCAAGGGGTATGAAACTTATGAGCAGAAATGTAACTTAGGATGCTTTTTCAGACTATCAGAGTCAGAGAATCACCAATCGCTGTTTAAATGACATTAAAACTCAAAGTAATCACTTTGGTAATCTAAAACACTTTTCAGATGTAACTGTAATCTGATTACCACCCATTTAAAATGAAACTGTAATGAAATACAGTTACTCAAATTTTGTATTTTAAATACGTCACTAAGTTACATGTCCCCAACCCTGCGTACACATATTCCTCTGTTTAAGTGGCCTCAAACTGCACCATTGGCTCATGAGATTGAGACCAAGTGTTGAGGAAACCCGTTTGAAAACAGTCATTATGATCAGTTCCAGTTGGTGTAATGGCAATAAATGATACCGACAAAAGATTTGCATGGAAGATCAGTGAAAATCAGTCCATACCCTCTTGAATAAATGATTTATCTCTTTCCCGATCTTTGCATTCATCCATTCCTTATTTTGCCAGGGAACGGTCCAGTCTTCATCATGTGTAGTTCGATTGGAGGAAACACAGATGCGTGCGCATGCACACTGTCAGCTGGTAAGCAGAAGTAGGCCAGCTCTCCTAAGACTCCATCTCACTAACTCTCTCATTTCAATAATGCTCATACGACTGCCAAAATGTTATGAAAGCAAAATGGGGTGCAATTTATCTATTATAGTAAATACAGAGAGAGAGAGAGAGAGAGAGAGAGAGAGAGAGAGAGTGCTGTGAATTTGCCAAAAAAACAACATGAAAAGAAAATTGAAAAGAACTAAGAGAAAGAACTGATTAAACTCGAACCCTTGTGAATTAATAACTGGCAATATTTTAGCATGTGCACATCTGAGGGGTGCTATACTGAAAATATGCACTATTGTAGTTTTATTACAGTAAAAGTGGGTGTGTTTGTGTGTTAATTTTCGAAAGGGTAGAAACAATATTTCATCATGGTATATTAATAAGGTCTTCTAGGGCTAGCAAAGAGTTTCAGCTCGTTTGAGAGCTTGTCAGATGTTCAGATGTTTATCTAATTACATGAAAAACCTTATCAGAAATATAAGAATGAGCTGGAACTTTCAGTTGCATTATGGGAATTCTACAGCATAGGTTTAAGAATGTACTCTTCTTAAACAATGGTTAAAAGAGGAAAATAATGCCTTCACACCTTTTATATAAACGCAGAACCTTTATCTTTTATGTCACCTACAACTAGCAAAATTCTGGGAATTTTCAAAGCTGGAAACTTTCCATGGGAATTAACGGGAATATATGGGAATTAAAGGGAATAAACAAGGAATTTGCAAAACAGGGACGGCATCATTTCTCCAGTCTGCGATGTCACGTGATCCTTCAGAAATCATGATTTGCTGCTCAATTATCAATGTTGGAAACAGCTGCTTAATATTTTTTTATAACCTGTGATAGATTTTTCAGGATTCTGATTTGATGAATAAAAAGTTAAAGATTTATTTATTCAAAATAGAAATCATCCAACTATGTCTTTAATATCACGTTATCAATTTCACATGTCCTTGCTGAATAAAAGTATTAATTTCTTTAAAAAAACAAACAAAAAACAAATAAATAAAAGAACGAAAAAAATTACTGAGCCAAAATTTTGAACTGTAGTGCATATTGTTACAAAAGATTTCTATTTTAAATAAATGCTTTTTTTCATTCATTTCATTTTTTTTCTTTCTTATTATTATTAATAATTATTAATTATATTGTTAATAAATTAATACTTTTACTCAGCAAGGACGTGTGAAATTGATAAAAGGTGATATTAAAGAGGTATTGTTAGAAAAGGTTTCTAATTTGAATAAATGCTGTTCTTTAACTTTTTATTCATCAAGCGATCCTGAAAAAAGTATCACAGGTTATAAAACAATGATTAAGCAGTTGTTTCCAACATCGACAGAGCTCAAGTCAGCGTATTAGAATGATTTCTGAAGGATCACGTGACATTGAAGTAAAAAAAACATAATAATTGCTATAATAATGATATTTCACATATTTAAATAAGAATTAATTGGATGCAAAAAAAGAAAGAACTATGTAATGTTATGTTATTATGACCAAACAATATATATGTTTATGCTTGTATATATTTGATATATTTTATATAAAATTTACATAGAAATCTATGTCAAAATATCCAATTAATTCCTGTCAAGTTTCCAGATTCGAATATTTCCAAAATTCCCCAGGTTACGTTCTCGTGGAAAGCAACCCAACCTACATTTTTATACTGTTTTACATCTCCAAAACATTTCCACGACACAAATTACATAATTCTCGTAGCGGGGCGTTGATACATTATATAAGATAAAACTACGGCAACCGTGTAGCAACTATGGTCCAATTAGATGGCACTTTCCCCTGCGCCATTTTCATTGGTCCTTCAAGTTGTGCCTCGAAATGAAAACTTCAGTCGCCTCAGAACGATAAAAGTTCTCAGAAATATTAAATTCCATATTCTTGCAGTAGGTCACATCATTAATTCGTCCCCTGTACATTTAAATTAGTTTTTTCTGATGAAAATGATCAGATGAATTACTGCCCAAAGCACCTCTCCGTTTACAGTTAGTCAAGTTTAGGTTTACAACCAGGTGCTTCTACAGCATTCTGTCTTTTCCCTCCGATTTTAGGGATAACTTACGTGTAGGGTTAAGTTTAGAGGTCAGAATATGGCTGGGACAAAATTTTCCGACAGGAATGTTGCTCCAGGATCAACAAAATATGTCTAACTCTGCAAAATCAGGACATGCTCATTTGCTAGAGGTTCAGGCAAAGTAGTTTTTATATATTATTATGTGACGAGCAGGACGCGATAGATAATGAGTGCCACCTGCGCGCTACACCGGTCTCGTGTCTCTCACGGAGGAGCTCCGGAAGCATGAAAGAGGAGCGACGACAGTGAAGGACGAGAGAGGACCAGACCTGAACTTTATGTTGTGGTTTATTTTGTTTGTGTGGGCGGCGGTCGCCGTGAGGAACTGCCGCCATTTTACTTTCGTTTTATTGTTTGTTTATTTTATTATTAAAGTACGTTGAACGTTCGCCGGTTCCCGCCTCCTTCTTCCCGTACTTAAGAACTGTGTTACTTACTTATTTGAATGCTTTGTTTTCCCAAAACGCATTACAATTAGTAATGGGCTTTTGAAGACCGTGCTCAGACATCCTCATGCTAAGGTTCGTCAGACTCACTGTCCTTGCATCTTTTGTTTGTAATCATTGATTTCCCATTCTCTGTCTGACTGATGGTATAATGTTCACATAAGCTCATCTCCCCTGAACAAATCAATATTTGCTTGTGCTGTAGGATTTGGACTGGAGTTGCTTGGGCGCCATTTGACTCCCCGCATAAGCATTTACATGTAATTTAAGCTTTTTTCTTTAAAGTCCCCATGAAATCAAAATGGACATCTTTTGGCTTTTAGCATGAATGTTAGTCTTAAGGTTATCCATAAGCTAGTGTACTAGTGTGTTCATATTTAGAAGATATAAGCATTCAAAACTTACTGTCTCTTCCGATAGATGAATGATTTTGATGACATCATTCTGCACAGATTTTCTGTCCAATCAAATGCTTTCTAGAATCTAAAGCGTCCCGTGCTATAAATATTCACTAATGCCGCGGTTGAAATCGGTTCACAAAATTACTATTTTCATGGCGAATTGGTGCACTATATAGGGAACGATTCAGACAGTATGTATATGCTTTCCATTGGGGCGAATGTAAAAAATGCATTTCTATGCTTTCGCGTTCTCTCGCAAATACTTTGAGATCCCCTGAGAAACTTTTTGCTCACTCAGCGTTTCGTGGCGAAAGGTGAAACATTTGTGAGCGAACACAAAATGTGTTGGTAGAATGCAATACTCAAGTTTCTTGGGGGAATGAAAAACTTTTGCGAGAGAACGCAAGTTTCTCGGCGGAACAATGTTTGCGAGACAGAAATAACTTGTGCAGAAATGGTCGAATGTTTTCGAGTGCTTTTAAGTTCTTCACACAAATTTTCCCAGCACTTCAGAGCTTTAAATTTCACCCAATTTGAATGTTATTTTTAAGGTGACGACCAAAACATTATCTGTTCATCCTTCATAGGTGGTCACCATTAATACTAGGGATGTGAGACTTTTACCACACGCCATATCGGTATCGGCCCAAACATTTACATTCCTAATGCTATCATTATAAGAAAATTTGGCCGAGATATTAAAGCAGATAAATGATGTATTGTTTCCTTCAGCTAAGACATTTGATCAGATGCGTTCACTTGAAATATAATTGAAATCACTTCGAAAATGGAAAATACAGTCTGTCCTATAAGCTACATAATATTATAATGAGAACATAATAATTGTGTGCTTGGGCTTTTAATGGTAAAACTTTTGTTTTTATAACCAGGCTCTCAAAAAGTATTAAAAAAATTGGATTTAGATAAATCAGGCAACATATCAGTTATCGGCCAAAATTTTCATATCGGTGCATCCCTAAGTAGGAAAGAAAACACTTATTTAAAATAAATAAGCATGGATTGCCTCAGAGGAGCACTTATTGGCTTCTTAGCCATTTCCACTCCCTAATATATATTTTTAATATTTATTATATTTAGACATTATGAATGATAATAATAATAAATGTTAATTTTATCTGCATCTCAAAGCTCAAAGCTTTTCTGTCAGATAGTTTTTCTTACAAAAACCCATCGCTTCTCGTCAGAAGGCCTTTATTAACCCCCTGGATTACTTTTATGATGGATTGATGTGCTTTTTTGGGCTACAAAATCTCAGTTGCCATTCACTCCCATTATAAAGCTAGGAAAAGCCAGAATATTTTTAACCCTTATGTGCTGTTCGGGATGTTTTCATCCACTATGGGGAATTTTTGAGTCTTAATTTGGCCATAACTTTCTCCGTGTTTCAGCAAATGGAATGATTTTTGGTGACAAATCTTATTTTGACACATATTTTGGGAAAATGCTTTGAACATTTTCAAAAACTCAACAGTACTCTGTGGGCAAATTCACTACCAAAAAAAAAATTCAGGATTTTAACTCTTTAATTGCCAAATTCATAAATGATGTCACTGATTTGGGAAAAAACGTGTCAAAGATTAGAAGCAACATTGGCTTTGATGCGTTGTTAGTTTTTGTGCAGCATCAGATTTTAACGTTTTAAAGAGTTAAAATCCTGATTTCTTTTTTTTAAATTTAGTAGTTTTGATCAGGACTGAGGTTGATTAATAGATTTAAGCAAAAAAAATTTGAAAAAAATATTTATCTGATACATTTTTAAAGCAGTTAAAATCGTGGCTGAAAATAACGAAAGGGTCGTGAATTTGAACAATGCACAAGGGTTAATATAACTCCGATTGTGTTTGACTGAAAGAAGAAAGTCACACACACCTAGAATGGCTTGAGGGAGAGTAAATCATGGCATAATTGACCCTTCTCAAACAGTTTGATTGACAGGCGATCTGACCAATCATAACCCTGAATCCGCCATTTTGTCCGTCAAAGCGGTCAGGGGAGTTAGTAGATTAACGTTGGTGAACTTGAATCACGTCTTTCATTCCTTCTGATGTTCATTCATGTTTATTTGATGCTACACAGTAAAATCCCCAGAGTTAAATCAACTCTGCTCAGATAACATTTGGTCCCTCTCTAAATAGTGTTAAAGTAACACTGAACTAGTGTTAAAGTAACACTCTTCAGAGATTGAATGTCTTTTATCTTCAGTTGATTTCATCAGTTGTAGTTCTTGTGTTTCTCTTTTCTTCAGTGATTCTGCTTGTTAACAGCAGGTGTTCATCATTAATGTTCAATCATCGCTTAATTAATTGCTTAATTATCTCATTAACTTTAACTCTGCTTCAGTGTTACTTTAACACTATTTAGAGAGGGACCAAATGTTATCTGAGCAGAGTTGATTTAACTCTGGGGATTTTACTGTGTATAAATGAACTAGTATGAAGAGATGATCGCTTCACGAGGAGCTACAGCGATCTGTCACCACACATTAAACACACACTACACGCTATTTATTGATTCAACTTCTTTACAAAATTATGATATATTAAATATGAAAAGTTTCATACATTGTCAGTGTCCTCTAACTGAAGGTTATGTGCGGCCCCCGAAGCGAGATCACTTTCGCTTGCGTGGACGCCCAGTCTGTTTGTACTAATTTATCCGTGTCTGATGAGCAGAAATCTGTTAAAAATGTTACGAACCAGATAAATAACTGCTGAAAGTGTCATATCATTAAGAAAAAATGTCCCACTTTTAATAGTCATACTTACAGTACAACTAAAGGGGGCGGGTCTATGCAAATGGTTTTCGTTGTGGGTGAACCGGTGCCACTGCCCTCAAATGTTAGTCTGGAATGGTTTTAGAAGAATGTTATCTGTGGTTTTCACTGCAAAACAACAAGAAAAGCCGCAAATATTGGCACAGAAAATTGAGAGAAGCCGCCGAATCTCTTTAATAGAGCATCTTTGCTTGAAGAAAACCAGCCTGAACTTTAAACTACAGCAGAACTGTTGGCACTAACTGTGTGGCAGATGCTAGCATTAAGCAAAGCATTATCAGAGACAGCCCTCGGCCATCTAGGAGATGGCACGGGATGGCACAGAACGGGAGGGGAGACGGGAGCTCAAACAGTGTTGTTCACCATCATCCCACTGCTAGACTAACCACCGCGCCTTCGGACGTTTCCTCTGAAGATGTGAACAGGAAATGACAGCACTGAAAATGGTGGCTAGAAGAGCACAGTCATGTTTTTATTATTATTTTTTTTAATTATCATTATTATTATCATTATGTTTCTTTTGTGCAACTGCTACATGATTCACATTTAAGATACCAGTAGACGAGGAAAAAAGAAAGAAAAATCAGAAAGAATGAGTGGATCCACTTCCAGAAACAGATTCTGAAGAGGCGCAAAAAAAACGAAACAAACACTGATATTACAGCAAATCTTAAATATCTCACAGCAGAATTAGACAGAAGAAAGCACAGAAAGGAAGCCATTTTTAAGAACAACATTAATCGTTTTCACAATGTAATCATAATTTACCGTGACAAAATGCCAGATATGGTGTTTTTTTTTTTTGTATTTTTGCGTCCTTTTTTTTTTTGTTCCTTTATTAAAAACCAAATACAAGAATTGCATGTCACTATAGCAACATCCATAACAGATTCATTTATAGTAAACACGCACGGTTTTAGCGTACTTCAGCGAGGAAAAGATATGTAAGAAACAAATCGTAGCAGATTGAAACAATCCAATAGAAAGTAATAAATAGAAAATAATCAGATTAAATTCTTGTCACTTCTTGTTCATATGAATACATAACATCTACAGTTAATAAAGTCGAGCTATGGTATATAAATACATCACCAGCATGCACAATATTGTATTATCGAGAATATTGGAGCTGTAATCGTCCTACACTGAGAAACAGTTTAATAGGCAAGTGCATTTCATGAGAATTAAAACACGAACGAAGCCAAAATAAACGAACCGATTAACAAAAGAACAGTCTATGGTACCAGTGATAGAAACTGAGTGAGCTTTCCAGGTCGTTTTTCGGCAAAGCGTTGGGATTTCTTTCTTTTTGCGAATTGAGTGCCGTCATTTGATTATTACGTTGGCTTGGGAAAGCCAACATACTGTTCTTATTATTCTTCTGTTCCTCAAATTTCTAACTGCTACTCCTCCTAGAGCTTTAATGCCCCAAGCCCCAAACTTGCCAGAGACGTGGGCCCTGGTGTCTTTTTTGTTGCTATATCTTTTTACAGTAATCACGAGCTCAGAACTTGAGATATTAATTTTCAAACTTAATTTTTTTCCCATTGAAATGCATTGAAAAATGCCCCCTCTAGAGGTGCAGTACCGTCCTTTAGAGGGAGCCACAATCCCATTTTCAGCTGAATTAAATAAGAATAGGATATAAAACGGTCTCGTGGGTCCCTCTAGTGGACAGTACTGCACGTGTATGACATTAATGAGTGTGTATGCTCTTTCCCCCTGGTTGCACTTCAAGGCTTTCCCAAGCCAACATCAAAGTTTGTTCTACGAACTTTAGGTTCTAGTTTTAATCTATTCTTCAGTGCATTAGAACGAAATTTCTCGCGTCAGGCCCGGCAATTAATAATGATAATAATAACGATTGCAGTCGTGGTTATTTCGTCGAGCTTTGGATCGAGAAGGCGTTACGGAGGAGTATGTGTTTCATAAACGGCACAGATAACCAGTTCAACGTAAACGACGTTCAAACATTAGTGGGTGCGATTCAGAATCCCAATAAACGAGAGACAAAAACACGACCGTCGCGTTCACGCCCAGTGCAGCAAATTCCAACTTTTGCGAGGCGATGACATTCGAGTTTAAGCCCACCCTTGCTTTGAAGTACTTCTTACTCACAATGTAAATTAATATAAGCAGCTCCACTTCGTATTTCACCACAAGAACAGCCGGTGTTTGGGTTTATCGCAACCCTTCGGCCGTTTAGAATAGACTGACGTTCCGACAAGCGAGCGTTGTTCGGGTAAACGTCACCGAAGGAGAGGTTTAATTTTTCTTCCTTTTAAGCTACTTCTTTATTTTTTTCATTTTTTTTTCATTTTTTTGTTTTGTTTGAGGCATACCATTCTTTTTAACTAGCGTATTTCTCTAAATCGAAATTTAGTGGGAAATAAAGAAAACCGCGCTGCTTTGCTTATCAGCAAGCGTGGCCGACACAAGTTCCGTCATGACCCCTTTCGTGAATTTTTCATGTACTTTTTTTGTTTTTCGTTTGTTGTGTGAGCACGCGTGTTTTATGTTACGGCTGAGAGGAAAAGGGTCTCAAAAGATCTTCTCTTTTCTTCGACGCTTAATTGTTGCCTTCGCCCGCCTCGTCGTCTTGCTGATCGCTCGTCCAGAGCGTCAGGTTGTCTCGCAGGAGCTGCATGATGAGGGTCGAGTCTTTGTAGGAGTCCTCGTTCAGGGTGTCCAATTCGGCGATGGCGTCGTCGAAAGCCGTCTTGGCCAGATGGCAGGCCTGCTCGGGTGCGTTCTGGATCTCGTAGTAGAAGACCGAGTAATTGAGCGCCAGACCCAAGCGGATGGGGTGCGTGGGCTGCATGTGCTCTTTGCTGATCTCATGGGCCTCGCTGTAGGACTTCTCAGACGACTCCACCACCGCGGCTCGCTTCTCACCTGTGGCGACCTCCGCCAGGTAACGGTAATAGTCGCCCTTCATCTTCAGGTAGAAGACTTTGCTCTCGTGCTGGGCGTCGCCGCAGTTCTTGATCAGGAAGTTGTCGAGGAGGTTGAGCACGTCTTGGCACACGGCCTCCAGCTCCTTCTCGATCTTCTCGCGGTAAGCGCGCACCATCTCGATTTTCTTCTCGTTGCCGTCCGCAGAGGTCTTCTGCTCGATGCTGGAGATGACGCGCCAGGATGAACGCCGCGCGCCCACCACGTTCTTGTAGGCCACCGAGAGCAGGTTCCTCTCCTCGTTGGAAAGGGCCTCGTTCAGCTCCGTTACCTGCGAGGAGGTCGAGAGGTTACTCCAACATTGTTTAAAACAGGTCAAAAAATTATTCTTAAATTTGAATGTAATTTATGTTCAAATGTAATTGATCAAAGCTGAATTTCACATGATCCTTCAGAAATCATTCTGATATGATGATCTGAAACATTTATGATTATTATTAGTGTTGAAAATAGCTTTATATTCACCAGGATACTATAAAGGTTTGGGGTAATAAGACTTTTTTTTTTTTTTTTTTTAAACAAAGAAATGAATACTTTTATTCAGCAAAGATGCATTAAATTGATCAAAAGTGACAATAAAGACATTCGGGCCCCATCATACACCCGGTGCAATGCGACGCAAAAGTGTTTTTTGTTTCAGGTGCATTGTTGGCGTGTAGCTCTTTTGAGGAACTGAAAACGACTGCGCCGTTGACCAACAAAAACCTGCTCTAAAGTCATTAAGAGAATAAGGACAACCCTTGTGGACCATGCCCTGGTCACGCCGACAATTTTCTCATTGTTTAACTAGTGCACCAGCGCCATGCACTTCGATTGTTAAAATAGGGCTCAATGACTACCGTAATTTCCTGACTATTGAGCGCACCTGAATATAAGCCGCACCACTGAATTTTAAAAAAAATATTATTTTGAACATAAATAAGCCGCACATGTCTATAAGCCGCAGGTGTCTACAGGTACATTGAAACAAATTAACTTTACACCGGCTTTAACCACTAAAATCTTCAAACTTTTTTGGCTTTCAGTCGGATCTGCAGAGTTGAAACATCTCATGTTTCATTCGAATGTTCATTCACATTCTGTGACGTGCTCAGTTTTTTGGCGGCATGTTTACTGTTTAGATTAAATGGAGCGCGCTCAAACTTCCCATCATTCTGATTACGGTAGTCATTTTGTCACCCTCATCATGGCAAAGACACGGAGAAATGCATATGATGCATATCGCGTCTTTTGCACGTGCATAAGACGCAATATGTGAACGGCCCCTTAGTTGACTCCCTCCGAGTCAATTCCTCACGCTGATGTTTCCAACGTCTTCTCATCGACTCATGAAGACCAAGCTCCCGTGCAGCAGCTCTATTTCCTTTTCCAACAGCCAGATTAACGCCTTCAACTTGAGAACAGCATCATATGCATTTCTCCATGTCTTTGTCATGATGAGGGTGACAAAATGACTACCGTAATCAGAATGATGGGAAGTTTGAGCGCGCTCCATTTAATCTAAACAGTAAACATGCCGCCAAAAAACTGAGCACGTCACAATGTTTTTTTGAATGAAAAAAATTTGAAAGCGGGAAAAATCCATATATTAGCCGCGTCGTTGTTTAAGCCGCAAGGTTCAAAGCATGGGAAAAAAGTTGCGGCTTATAGTCCGGAAAATACGGCAATTCATTTAGACATTTACCGCCACCTACAGGGAGTTTTAGTTTCTTATTTAGAGTAGGGATGCGTGGTGTATTGAAAATACCGGTATCCCTACTCTTAATAAGAAACTTTTATTTCAAAGGTACGATATCATTATTTTGCTCATTTCAGTATATGCTGCTGTTCTGAAGTTCACCGCTAGGTGGCAGTGTGCTACCAAAACGGACGCAAAACCGGAAATAAAATAGATAAAGCGGTTGAATCTCACTCAACACGCCTAAAACTAATAAATAATGAGAGCCGTTGGAATTATTTTGCTTATAAAATTATATTTGTACAAGACGATACGAGATCAACAGGTCACTACGTCATTCAAACGATCTAATTCAGACATTTATTTTCCTTTAACACTGATGAACGCTCGTACAAGCTCCAGCGTGCGTTCGAACCAATGGTGTTTATATCTCATGATATTTACACTAGTCCTAACAGTATTATTCAGGAACCGAGACACTAGTTACAGTAATTTAATAAAGTAATCGTGTAAAATAACACTGGATGGTCACTGTTAAGACAGTAAATAGGTTAATCCTTACGATTACTTTAAAGTTTCAAACGTTATTCAGTCACAACAGCTACTTTTGGCACATGCAATGACGCATAATATTAAACTATTTAAATTCACGTTACAGATATCCGACTGTGTTTTTGTGAATACACACTAAGACGGAAATTGACAATTTTGTGTGTAATTGACAGTTTAAGGTAAAACAACAAAACGTTCTTTGTATAAGCGCAAGCAAACCGTGTCTAAAAGAGCTCTCAAGAACGTCACTACTGAATGATAAAATCGCAGAGGTTTTAAAAGACGCGGGCAAGCGATTTCCGTCAGTTGTCTGAAACGCGCAAAAAGAAGCGCTTATACCGTCTTTTGAAGACAGAAGCCATTTTCTCATTTGGAGAGATGGAGAGAGGAGAGAAAGTACTGCTGAAATTACTTCACAAGAAAGTTTTTAAACTGCTGATTTGATAATCTGTGTTCATTCATTTATTAATAAATATCAGCGGTAATTTCTCACTTTGTAAACGCGAAACCTGTGAGAATGAGTAAAATTATGCGCAATACCCGCGTCAAAATTTAGACCCTGTATGGTATCGATTTAATAATCAAAAAAAAAAAATTAAAAATTTAAAAATGTTTTAAAATTTATTAGATTGTGGTACCGTACCGAAGCAAAAATTGTGACATTCCTAATTTAGAGTATCACTGCATAAAAAAAAAATTATAATAATTTAATATTTTGGGGATAGTTTGCCCAAAAATGAAAATTCTGTTTATTTAGCCAACATTTACTCATTTCAACCCTTTTGGATCACGCGCCTGGTGCAACGACCGCGTTTCTCCACAGTTAAACTAACAAAAGTGGAAAAGACACGCCAGCACCATGAGCTTCAGAAAACAGAGCCCATTCATGTAACAAAAGATTCAAATGAATGCTTTGAAAATCCTGAAATAAACATATCCTCAAAAATATTAAGCAGCACAATTTTTATTTTTAAACATTGATGATGATAATAAGAACCATTATTAATATTTGAGCACCGATAATAATAAATAACACCAAATCATCATATCAGAATGATTCCTGAAGGATCATGTGACACTGAAAACTGGAGTAATGATACTGAAAATGGAATAAATTACAGTTTATTATATATACAGCTCTGGAAAAAATTAAGAGACCACTGCAAATTTATCAGTTTCTCTGGGTTTATTATTTATAGGTGTGTGTTTGGGTAAAATTAACATTTTTGTTTTATTCTATAAACTACTGACATTTTTCCCAAATTCCAAATAAAAATATTGTAATTTAGAGCATTTATTTGCCAAAAGCAACAACTGGTCAAAATAACAAAAAATATGCAGTGGTCTCTTAATTTTTTCCAGAGCTGTATGTGTGTGTGTGTGTGTGTGTGTGTGTATATATATATATATATATATATATATATAGTCATTTAGTCATTTAGCAGACGCTTTTATCCAAAGCGACTTACAAGTGAGGAATACAAACAAGCGATTCTTCATGAATTGGCAAATAGACACAGGAAGTGCTCACAATACAATACTCAGTACCATAAGCTAGAGTAGGAAGGGAAAAAGTATATATATATACAGCTGTTTTAACTTCTTTCAAAAACATTGACTAGACATTTATGATTTTGGCAGAGGCTTTTATCCAGTTGCACTTCATTTTACAGTACATGTACTTACAGTGTACTTGCCTATGAAAATACAGCGTAATATAAGGGTTGAGGTTAGATTTAGGTGTTAGGGTTAGTATCTACATGGGGAACAGGACTGTAAAATAAAGTGCTACCGAATTATTTCTATTATTCTAAATATAGACTGTATTTACCGTTCTCTGATATCATCCGGATTACACTGACAGGCTTTTAAGTGTAGTCCGATTTTATGAAATTAACTGATTTTCATGATCATCTTAGAGGGAAGGAAAACCTGCCGTACTGCAGTATGCATTTTGATGACGTCTGCGTAAAGCATCGCTGGGAAAAGCACATGAACGGTTTCAACCTCATTTGGTGACAGAGCTGTTGATGGGTCACCCATAATCCTCCTTCATTTGCATGGGTCACTGATGAAGACCGAAAGCGGGACGATTGCCTGTGTCAAGTTCAGTCCATTAAATTTGAAGAGGGAGTACAGAATCACGTCAGAGAAGGTTGTGTTGTAAATGGTGGTTCACAATGTTCTTTTGTGAGTCGTGGTGTCATTCGAGCGAACGGTTCAAGTAAGCTTCGATGTGGTGATCTGCCAGATGTCTATTTATGGACATGGCATCTTCATTGTTCTTTTTAACCGTGTGTAGGCTGGAATCGGTGTAGTAAATCTATTCATAGGAGAATGGCAGCGTTTCAAACCAACGACATGCCATTTGCTCTTGTATAAAAACACGTCGCGGCCTGAATTACGGTTTACGGAGCGACGTTGTGAAAAGTGAACCGACACGTCGCTTTGATTTAACAGCCTGACGGTGGGCGGCTTCTCTTCTGCTACCTACATTTCCTGCGTCCTTTGGAGAGGCTCAATGATTTACTGCATTTTTGCTGTATCATTCGAACTCTGCATCATCATCATCATCATCATCATCCAAAAGCGTATACAACCACATTGCATGCAATGCATCCTTCTCAAGTTTAAGAAAGCGGCTGCTGATAACCGAAGCAGTGATATTGCTATAGGGTTGAGAAAGCTTTTAATCAGAAAAACAAGTGATTTTCAATGACATTCAGATTCTGTGTCAGCTGAACCCATTTCCTAAAAGCTGCACTATGTAGTTTTTCTTCTGCCTATTCAAAACAAAGGCATTGATGACGGCGAGTTTGAGCGAGGAATCTTGGGACATGCGGTCTTCACCTCACAGCCGGTGGAAAAGAGTCGGGATGCAGAAATCATGTGGACGGATGCGATTATTAAGGTTACTGTAGTGTGAAGCAGAGCAGGAGCGAGTGTTGTGGAGCGATTGATAATGAGAGACGAGCGACACGGGACTTTTATTATGACACAGTCGCCATGAGTGTGAGGAAACGCAGCTCTGTTCATCATATTAGACACATTTGAGTGTGTTGAAGATGATGTGATGACGTTACTCTGAGCGTTCGCTCGCGGCCGCTGTGAGACACTCGTTTCAGATCCATATTACAGTCTCATATTAAATGAAGGACGGATCGTGTTGATAAATGACATGCAATTTATTTTAAAACATTGTATGATGGAGAAAATTCTGTGTTACTAAAAATAAAGCTGCATCTGATTATGCTGTTAGTTACTTGACAACAGTGTTTTTCTCTGAGTCGTGGTGAAACATGGTACTCGCAGAAAATCAAGAACATTAGATTTAAACAATAACGTGTTGAGCTATATTACAATAATTAGTTTTCTGTCTATAATGTATCAAACAGATGTTCGCTCGTCTAATAAAACATGTAATATATTAAAACGTCTTTTTATTCTACGAAATAAAACCGGAAACCGAGGATAACGCAGATATGACGCCATTTACAGGCGACTTCCTCACACGTCCCGGATCCTTGGTTAAAATAGTTGGAAACATTTGGGATATTGTAAGTACTGAACAAAATATATAACTCTGGCCAAGAGGTTTTTGGATATTTTACTACGAAAATATTATATATTGCAGCTTTAATACCCCAAGATTTTAATAATTTAACAACACATGTTCACAGTTCTCTGATGTTGGTTACATTTTTCATCAGTTAATTAAAATTAATTAAAATTTTTACCTTATTACAATTTATTTATTAGTTGAATGTAAACAAAACTCCATTTTAAAAAGGACATTTTTCTACAAAGAGACACTTTTGAAAAAACGTTTTGTAGTAAATGGCACAACTAATTCATTTTAATAAACAATTGATTTTTCAAAAAAGTACTAAAATAATCAGATTTGGAATTAGAATCATTAAATTCTCCATGAATCCTAAATACACTGTAAATATATTTCAGAGATTGCAATACATTTATTATTATTTTGTTATTTTAATGTTTACCTTATTACAATTCAATTAATAATTAGCTTTTCATCAACTCACAAACTCCGGTTCAATATAGACAAAAGTAAAAAAAAGAAACGTGTTTGAGATGAAATGAAAACGGCTTCGTTTACAATGAACAATTGAGGGTTTAAAAATAAACAAGAACTAAAAGAATTTGAACCAGAACCATTAAATTCTGACTGAAAAAAACAAAACAAACATGATTGGATTCTTTCCACCTCAAAATTCCATTTCACCTCAATTATTTGTGAGTAAAAAAAATGCAATTTTTTTTCAATGTATCTACACATTAAATATGCATATAAACAGAAAAACAATTAGATTCCTCCATCAGACTCAGAACAGTATTACTGATCAAATATACCACAACTTCCTTCTTTAATTTCAAGCACAACAGCCATTAAACCACCTGAGATTGAAAGAGAGTTGCTGAATCATTGTGTAACACATAAACTGGTATTGCAGTCATAGTTATGGTTGCGTACAGTACCATTTACACACTGCCTTTAACCTCCCATCCCATACAGCGGGGGGTAAGTAAAGAGCGGTCTCCATAGAAACAGGGTAATCGTCTTTGTTTGGACGCAAACGACTATCCCTGCTGCTGCCGTGGCAACAGCAATGATGTCCACGCTTCTTGTGTGTGTGTGTGTGTGTGTGTGTGTGATGGAGTGCGCTGATGCACGTGCGAGCGTGTGGGCGGATGCGACACGCTGTTGTGCGTGTGCCAGGTTATCACACACGGAAAGCCTGCAGATGTGTGTTAATCAAGCGGTGTGTTTGTCGAGTACACATGAACATTATTATAATCTGTAATAGAGCTGCACAACTCATCATTAAAAGATCGCAATCTCTATTCAAACACCCACACAATCTCATTCCTAAATAACAACGATTCGCCCGTGTCTATTAAACATTTACAAAATCACACTGAAATCTGCGTTTTCATCATGTGTAGATATTAGGGGTGTAACGTGTGCACGTATTCATCCCAAACCGAATGGTACGGACGTCACGGTTCAGCTCATGCAGTGAGGTGATGGATACAGACCGGCGCACGGTAATGCAATGCTGTTTGCTAACCGGAAGAACAGTGCATACGTGAATGACTCGAGTCAAACAAAGTCCACTAGATAGTGCGCGCGTGTTGAATGCGTCTTTCTGCGCTCGTGGACACGGGCTTAAGCTCGGAATGTTTAAATATTGTTTAAAGGTACAATATGTACGATTTTTTAAAATATCCAAAAACCACTTGCACACATATTTCGTTCGTGTACTTACATTATCCTAAATGTTTCCAAGAATTTCAGAGAAATTCACAGTTTTAAATAGTGTCCGTCCCTCCCTTGTCACTTGTCGCCTGTCAATGACGTAATATCTGCGTTATCCCTGGTTTCCGTGTTTACTGCATAGTAACCATGGCAACAGACACAGACGTCTAGCGGCATGCTGTTTCGATCAAACATTATGGACCATGGCAAGCAAACTTTGGGACATGAGGAGAAATAAAAGGAGGCGTGGCGTTTCCGAGAGCTTTACGACAAACTTTGACTTGACAGAGACGCTCTCGCACGTTATTAGACGAGGTGAGCAAATGTAGAGGCTACATAAGACTGATCAATGTTATAAAGCTCAACACGACGAAGAATATCATCAGTGTGACACTGTAATGTTGATCTATCTCACTGTTAGTTTCATACAGACAACAAACTAATACTAAACATCACAACTTTCAACACACTATGATAGTGTGACGTTAGAGCGAGTGAAACAGCGCTGCGTTTCCTCACAGTTTAACTCCTCAAATAAACTGACCTGTATGAGTAGAGTTTCAGCACTTGTGAGTAGTTCGGTAGAATGAAATGTCCTCGTTTCTTTATATCCCGCGGGACTCGCGTGTGTCACTGATATCTGTCTCTCATTAGTAATCGCGCCCGCGACTCTCGGCCCCGCCGAGACATTTTACACTGTGAAATAGTCGTGATTCGCGTCTCACAACGTAACACGCTCTAGTGGATATTTTTTGTTGCTATCGTGCCTCCGAACGATTATGAAATCATGGCATCCGTAATCACGGTTAGAAATTTGATTAATTGCGCAGCCCTACGTCCTGCTTTTAATATTCTCATTCACGCATTTCATCAATCTGAAGTGTCAATAGTGCTGGATATTTGCACACCTCCATATACACAATATAGCAAAATCTCAACAATAGACAATTTATACCGTGGTAACAATATATATCGTCATAACGGCCAAGCCATTTACACGTCAACGGCCTTTTTGGGGCCTAATAAATGCAAACTTTTGAAAAAGGGATTCAAAGCGCAAGTTTTGGAAAATCGTTATCGTCTCCGTGTAAACTTCAAACACGTGAATTTGGGAAAACAGTGGCGTCATGCGAAGAGTATTGTGTGTTCAGTCTATAGGCATGTAGTGTTTCTTTACAGAGTGAGATCGCCAACTACTGGCCTGGCAGCAGAATTACAGTCGTTTTCGTGGATCGGTGAGAACGGGGATCATTTTGACAAAAACTTTTAGTTCAATGTTGTCGTGCAATCGTACCTTTAAGTAGATGTCAAATTATGGGAGCAAAATAAGTTGTGAGTGTTACATGTTGACCATAAACGGTTAAAAGTCGCCCCCTCCCAAAAAAAAAAAAATTTGTCATGATCTACTCGCCTTTATGATGTTATCGGTCAATTATGTCCAAGTCAAATCTGGCACCTTCACCTTCAAGAAGGTTTTTGTTTGCCTACAGCTGGAAAACGTGGTACTTTTTATGTCCTTTATGAAGATGGACAATCCCAAGCAATTTGGACATTGTGCTACGTTACACTTTTTTGTGTTCTGCTGAAAAACAAAACAACAAAAAAAAAAATCATACAGGTTTCAAACATGAGCCAGTATCTTAGAGGACAAAAAGACTTCAAAACACAATGCTGTATGATTCATTATGGGTGAAATGGTTTTAAAACATCAAAGGCTAACATCAAACTTCTTTATTTCAATGCCTCGTTTTATGGTCTCGTCTATATAAATCATACACAATCTAGCGCATCTAGCACTTGATTATTTAGCCTAATTAGATACAGATGCATTGAGCGGTATCGCACAACAGTGCAGTGATACAGTTCTTATATTGTGCTAATTCTGTCTGTGAGCTCTTTGTAGTCACTGCAATCTCAGGGCACTTGCAACTGCAGCAGCAAATGTTCGACAACTTGTTGTAGATTATGATGAACAGAAAGGGTGAAGAAAGAGAGAAGAGCTTGGGATGGGAATAAGAAAGAAAGATAGGCTGGCACACTAACAGCTCCACTCTTAAAAATAAAGATTCAGAAAGGGAACTTAGTGCTTTTTTCCCCCACGCAAAGATCCTGAAATGGAAAAAGGTTCTATTGATGTTAAATTTTCTTTACGGAACCATCAATGTCAATAAAGAATCTTTATTTTTTTATGATTACACTAACTAGCTAAGTAACTCATGACAATCAAAATCTAGTCAGTGTGAAGTAAGTATGCATTATTTTATTACTCTCTTCCACTCCATTGTTTAATAACAGGAAACCTCCTTTAGTGACCCGCAGTTACTGAGCCACGCAGCCTCACTCAATTATTATTATTATTATTATTGAAATTATGGTTGATATTGTGGACATGACAGAGAGGATCAATGCCATTTCCTGACATTCAAGCAATCTGGGTTCATCAGAATGACGGGATGTACACAGTGTGACAATAGTATAGATTTGTCAACTGTAGAGATTTTGCTACACTGTTTATTCCGTGTTAGCCTTATTTGTTCAGATATCTTATGCATAAGAAACAAGAGGAAACAATAAATGTAAAAAGAGATAAATATTTTGGTTTGCATCTGTCGAGTTCCACATAAAAAGAGAAACGAATCAAAATAAATTACCACATGGCTCTTCATACATATTTTTCATTGACTCTTTCTACAGGTTACATCATTGCGCCAGTAGGTGGCTATAGCCGACCAGCTTTATGAGTGAGCTCATGATTAATTCTTTCAACAGATTTGTCCAAAACATTGATTCATTCAGGAGGAACGAATACAGTGACATTTTCTGAGCGAGTCGTTGAATCATTCACTCAACCGTTTTATTCAAAACACTGAGGCTATGTTTGAAATCACATACTCTCTTCAGTACTGTAAAGTAAAGTATATTTTATATAGTGTAGTATGAATGTAATCTGGACATACTACATCAGCCATGTTGTCATTATCATGTGACCTACCAGCACCAGTTGTGTCACTTCACTGCCATTCACAAATCCTCTCCCGTGGCCTCATGGGATTGTAAAGTGTCCATCATACGCACACTTCAGAATCTCACCGGGGACTTCTGTGTTCTGTGGAGTTCTGTGACTTCTGACATACTTCTTTTGCAGTACTGGGTGGGTTACTTTTAAAATGTATTTCACTACAGATTACAAAATACATGCTTTAAAAAGTCATTTGTAACGTATTTCGTTACATTACTCAAGTTTAGTAACTTAATCTAAATACTTTAGAATACTTTGGAATACTAACAAGTGTGAAACAAACAAAAAAGTTTTTATCCCACAATTCTGACTTTTTTTCTCAGAATTCCACGATATAAAGTTGCAATTGTGAGTTATAAACTCAATTTTGAGACAAAATGTCAGAATTGAAAGAAAAGAAGTCAGAATTCTGAGTTATAAACTCTCAATTTTGAGATAAAATCTCAGACTTGTGAGAAAAGTCAGAAATGAGATATAAACTGGCAATTTTCCAGAAAAAAGTCTGAATTGTGAGAAAAATGCCAGAATTGTGAGATATGAACTCGCAATTTCAAGAAAAAAAATCTGAATATCAAGTTTTTATAAAGCAATTCTGACTTTGTGAGTTTATATCTTGCAATTGCAGGGAAAAAAGTCAGAATTGTGAGATAAAAATTCACAATTATCTTTTCTTTTTTCTTTTTTATCTTTTTCACTGTATCACAAAACATGAAAACAGCCGTGGATCATCCAGGTGATGTCATGTCAGTTGAGATTCAAGGATATGCAAACTTTTGAATGGGGCAATTTTTATAAATTCAGTCATCTGGAAAGTAATAAATAAAAATATAATTTTCATGATCCCTCTTATTTTGTCAAAATTATTAAAATGCTGCATATTCTGCAAGGGGTATGAAACTTATAAACAGAAATGTAGCTTTGGATGCTTTTTCAGACGGTCAGAGTCAGAGAATCACCAATCGCTGTTTAAATGACATTAAAACTCAAAGTAATCACTTTGGTAATCTAAAACACTTTTCAGATGTAACTGTAATCTGATTACCACCCATTTAAAATGTAACTGTAATGAAATACAGTGACTCAAATTTTGTATTTTAAATACGTCACTAAGTTACTTGTATTTCGTTACTCCCCAACCCTGTTCTTTTGTCACATACTGTTTTTCGCCCCCTATATAGTAGGGAATTATCTGATTTCAGATAGTCTGATTCATTCAGGAATGAATCAAGGGAGTTTTTATGAGTAAATCACTGATTCATTCAGTCCTTCACTGGTGTGTTTGCTTAGAGATGGCAAATGTTGAGAATAAAAATAATCCTCCTACAATGAAATAAGGTCTTGGTCATGCCGCCCATCCCTAATTTCATTGTATTTAGCACAAGGAGAAAGGTGATTCATATTTTGAATAATAATCTTAATAAATGAAAAATCATGTGGTGTTTTAGACAGATTTGACTGACAAGGCGCTATTGTGAGCCTGATTAGAGCTGTGGTGTTATCGTGAGCACAAAGACGCTCTTTATTCTCTTCTGTAACCTGACAGTCTTTTAAAGCAGCTACACATTTTAAACTTCACATTAATATTGAAGAGACTCAAGGCCGTCGGGTTAGCTACTATGACAACTGGTGTGAAATAGTCACTGATTTTAGCATTACTCTAAAAAAAATAACATTTATAAATAATCCTGGGGTAGTAAGTCATTTAAGTTAGTGTTAAGATAAGCTTAAACAAGTCAACAGAGAGTAGAAACAACTTTGATTTTGGTTTGTATTGTTAAATTACGAATTGCAATGGAAACTGTTGAAGTAATAATCATTATGAATTCGTACACTTCAAATGTACTGCCCAGTCGACACTTCGAATTTAGAGCTGGTGAGTTTAAAGCAATAATAATGCATTAATAGTTCAAAAATAGTAACGTTAAAGCAGGCACCAAACATTATTTGTAGCACACCTCCCAGAGAGGTTTGTGCTTCGCTACTTCTGATAAGAAACAAAGACTTTCAATTTCTGTACATTTTATCACAAAATTGAATAAATGGCGTTTTGGTGCTCAGTTTAAGCGTGGAGTGTGTGTCTTTTCTTCCACTAAGGCTGAAGCCCCGGGGCCCGAGCATGGAGGGGAGCCGTGATTGGCCGAGGGAATGATTGACAGCTCATCGGGAGCACCTGAACTTTTCCTGGGGGTTCGGTCACCAAAAGCCCACCACTCCCCCACATTAAACGCTGTTACTTACTGCTATGAGTGCAAAACCAACAGCAAAAGCCAAGCGATGAAACGGCACTGCCCGATTAAACAACACAAGCAGTGTGAGAACAGCCGGACCGTCTCACGCACACTGCTGACAAACTCGCTTGACGCGTTGTCAGTGTCCGCTTTCCTCCGGATTTATTTTTCACTGCGTGAGGACATGATGTGTGGCGTGAGAGCGGCATGGCTTGTCGCAACAGTAACTAAAGGGGGCGGGTCTTTGCGAAGGGTCAATAAAAGTCACGTTTAGAGGTTGTGTTTACGTTTTTTAATTTCAAAAACCATAGTTTATTCTTAGTAATATTATTATTATTTTTGTTTGTGTTGTTGTTATAGAAACAATAAAACTATGGTACTAATGAGGAGCTTGGTTTTTTCCCCGAGTCATGATCTTACAGTTAAACTCTGGATGCAAGAACTATGGAATCTTTTCATTGGGGCAACAAAGAGAGTTTAAGAGCTTTATATATTTTGCAGCATTAGTTGGGAGAGAGTTTTTTTCCTTAAAGCTGCACTATGTAGTTTTTCGTCTGCCTATTCAAAACGAAGGCATTGATGGCGGCGAGTTTGAGCGAGGAATCTTGGGACACGCGGTCTTCACCTCACAGCCGGTGGAAAAGAATCGGGATGCAGAAATCATGTGGACGGATGCGATTATTAACGTCACTGTAGTGTGAAGCAGAGCAGGAGCGAGTGTTGTGGAGCCGAACGAGACGCTGGAGCGATTGATAATGAGAGACGAGCGACACACGCCTCGAGAGCAGCGGGACTTTTATTATGACACAGCCGCTTCAGCATCTTCAGTGTTTCCATGGTTTCTAAAACCAGAAACCGAGGGTAATGCGGATTTGACGCCATTGACAGGCGACTCACTCGCACGTCCCGGATTTGCAAATAATTGGAAACATTCGAGATATTGCAAGTACTCAACTGAACAAAATATATAACTCTGGCCTAGTGGTTTTTGGATATTTTACTGCAAATATCTTACATACTGCAGCTTTAAGAAAATCAGTATTGATAGTTTAGATATCGGTGCATCTCTAGTGAAAATGGTGAAGAATGCATGGATGCTGGAAGGAGTAGAGGATGGGATGATGCGGATGTTGTAAGGGCGGAAGAGGGGGATTCTTGCTTAAAGTAGCTCATTGTTGTTATATAACCATAGAGTGATTGCAGATGTTTTTTTTTTTAAATGTTTTTGCAGCTGCAGCAGGATTCTAAAAATAAACTGCATAAAAGCTTTATGGCCGTACTGTTATGAAAAAATCATGAGCTACAGTCTTAAAGCCACGTCTATGGTAATGCCCAGTGAAAGACAGCGGATGGAGGTGGATGTGGGTAGAAAACTGCAGATAATTCAGAGCATCAGCACACAGAACTTTCACAATCCTTTAAAAAAAATGCTCCGTCTCCCAAATTACTTTCCTTTTTGCAAATCCCTCGTTTTCATCCTCCATTCTGGTTCACACTGTATAACAGAAATGGTCCACTCGTAAATATTTAAATGGGAGAAACCCTCAACATGGCGGTTGTAGTTTGCATAATGCCGCTTTCAGACTACACAACGTTTTTGTCTGTTATGATAGTTGTCAGGTTACACTATTTTCACTCCTAAATTCTTGTTGTGATGTTGGGCTGCATGATTTATCACATTAAACCACATACGATTGGGAAAAGGCTGTGATTATTTTACGCGCAGCTTGTCAGAGCTGTACGTCTCTGTGTTCAGTAGTAAATGCTTCTCCATCTGAAAGCCAGAGGGCGCTCTTGTGCAGAAACTCCAAATGCCCTGCTGTAGAAGTAGATAACACACGTCATTCCAGCAAACCCCTATAGGCATCATACTATCACTGTAGCTGAATAAACAGAAGATTGAAACGCTTTGATTTATTAAACACGACTGCCTTATTCGGTGTAAGAAGCCTCATCATCTCACCGATGTTTTTAAATGTTGTCTTTTGTTGGATAAGATGTTAATAAATGCTTCTCATGTCTGGAAAGATTGACGTGTGTTGCTTTTTCAAATGTGCATTATAAGCGACTCAAACTCGCAGTGCTTTCAGATGGATTAGCATTTGGAGCCGTACTTCACTGAGAAGCTGCGCATAAAAAATAATCGCGATTTCAGAATTGCGTTTAAGCACGATTATTTTTCGCATCGTGCAGCCCTATGTCAGACCACACTTTGCTTCCCGACCAATCATCACTTTCCGTCTTTAATAACGAGCGTGATGTCATCTAGAAATTGGAACTAGCGACTGTCTTCCGGAAACGAGCGTAAACGAACTAGCCTAAGGGTTTTTAAAGTCAAAATCTGTGGGCCTCCCTTTGGACACAACATACACAATGGTGCCTCCCCAACTCCCAATTTTTACAAATATTCAATAGCGTTCAGTTCGGCGAGAGAGCCACACACACACACACACACACACACTCACACACACACACACACACACACACACACACGTCTCGAGCATCAATAATAACGAACTCTCGTCCCGTGCGCCTCATGTACGACTCCTGTATATCACTGTAAACGTCTTTACCTTGATTACAATCGTCATCCATCAAAAATTCACTAGCACGATATTTCATAGCAGGATTCTAGTCTTTTTGTTGTGACGTCGTTTTAATGTTGTGGCGTCGATCGTCGTCCACAATGACACACTACACGAGATAAAACAGCTGATTCTTGCGTCCCGATGGCCATTGTCGTACACGAATCACCATTACGTCAAACAGATCGTGCCAAAATCGGGCTGTGATATGAACTCGGAAGATTCGACAATCAAATTTTTTAATAGTGGCTTCGCAACACGGCTGCAGGAATGAAAGTCCCGCTTAACACCCGTTCACACCAAGATAATGATAAAAATATAGTTATAAAAAAAAAAATTAAATATAAGAATAGCACTGTCCACACCACAGCTGTAATGATAACAATATAGAGAAACGATATCACTTTTGGAACGATTTTTTTTCTAGCTGTTGGCAAACGATAAAACACTAACAGCCAATCAGAATCCATTCTAATTCAAGGGCATTACGGAGAAAAATTAATATGAGATCTTTATGCAAACGGTATAAAATAAAATGACCTCAGATATCCAGCGCTAGCTGTCTTGCTTGGCGTTGTTGTGATTCCACTATATTGACTTCGTTCAGGTAAATTCACCGTCAGATTAGATCGATTACACTCGCTATTCACTCGAAACACAGCACGAGGACACCTGCTGGTTAAAGCCGTGTAAATGCAACAAGAACAGTAATGTTGTACGCACTTTGAAGCCGTGAGCTTAGAATAAACAGGCCGTTATCGTTCGTTGGTGTGAACGCAAATATAGTTATCGTTCTCTGTGCCTTTACTGTTAAAATATTTTGCAAAAGCTTAAAGGCAAATCATTTTTTTTACCCAAACGTTCTCTATGATTTATGAAAGCAGAAAGCTGTTTGAATCTAAACTATGGTTAATCCAAGGGTTCAAACTGACAGATCGTGCGTAACATGTCAGAATAAACCTACTATGATTGAACAACTGAGTGTAAGGGTGCGTTCACACGCGTTCGGTTCGTTTGAAAAACAAAAACAAAACATATAGTCCTGGTCCTCTTAGCGTTCACACTGGCATTTTTAACAGCGAACCTGAAGTTACCGAACCAAAGGCATAGGGATACGATCACGACCTGATTGTTCGGCTTTTATGACGTATATTTGGCGACGGAGCTCGCTTACCGAACATTCAAAACAACGCTGTGTTCTGGATTAAACGCCATCATTTTATGCGTGAACATATGCTTTATTTTCACCAGCTGAGAACTCACGAAGAGCTCATAAAATGTTCAAAACATTCAAAACAGCAGCAGGATTTCCTCCGTTGTGTGCAGAAACAGAAACTTCACCTCCTCGTTGCTCCACGTTTGCCCTCGACTCATTTTGGATACACCGATCTTTCCGCGTCATCACATCAGCTGACTTGTAGCGTCTCATCTTGTGACATCACGTCCTGTTTTTGGTTGTTTTACATGTCTTTGGTCCGTGTTGCGTTCATATATCAATGGAACCGCACCAGAATTTGTTTGGAAGCGGACCGAGACCCGTCTTTTTAGAGGTCCCGGTCCGCACCAGGGTTCAGATGGCAGCGTTCACACATGTTCAAACGAACCGCACTCACTGAGCGATCGCACCAGGGTTCATTTTAATCGAGTGTGAACGCACCCTAAAACACCAACACGAATAAAACACTCCTAAAAGCCTAAATTAAAACACACTTGACATGAGGCTCAACATTCCTCATAATGGTGTTAAAAATGGCAAGTATTAAAGCCAGGAGCTGTGATTAAGTTATCTAAAAGAAGTACCAGCGGTGAAACGATCAGGTATTTTGCATTAAATTAATAATCACGCTACATCTCAGGCTCATCATCTGATTTTTCTATTTCGAGTTTATTAGGTCTTTCTGGGCGTAGGCTGCCAACACTGCGGTAATAAGGGTTTCCTCCCATAGTGAGAAGAAGACATGGATGAACACACACCCCTGAGCTGCACAGGGACCAGAGCTTTCCGGTCAGCTGACGGCTAAATCAATACACGTATCAATCAAATAGAGAGACGATGCAGAGAAAGTTGCATGAATCCCTTTTCCACACTTGATGTCACAAAATAAGTATGGAGCTTAACTTATAAATATTTAAGATCTTGAGAGACCGCACGGATCCAGACGGTGCATGGAATTATTTATTAGTTTAGACCACATAAAAGCAAACAGTTTAGAAAGATATAGGGGGACCTAATCATTGCACAATGTTTTGAAATTCGCAGGAGTGGATTTGTCGAGCCCGTCTCGTGCATTACGTAAGCCCACTAATGGCAGGCCGGTGTATCAGAAGCCCTGTGCAATATACCTTATCATTTCCCCTCAGAAACTACTCAGATGGTGCAATTAGACTATGATGAGGCGTTTTTCCAATAATGGACAGCATTCAGTCTTAGCGAGCGGCTAAACTGCTGCTTTTCATTAAATGGTTGCGAGTTCATCAGCCCGAACCGAAACTTGACATGCAATGATTTACATATCAATCAATCACTGCAAATCACTGTATTTTTGTCTCGTTTCCTGTGCAAATATCTAAAAATTTGGATAAGTAATTCTAGATAAGTAAAGATTTTCTGAAAGAAAATGCAAAGTAAGCAAAGCGAAATGATCAGCTGATTGGGTAAGAAAAATAATCTTGTTTCTGTTTGGGACACAAACAAAGAATTCAAACAGAAACGAGATTATTTTTCTTACCCAATCAGCGGATCATTTTTGCTTGTTTTAAGCTTCATTTTGATTCCTTTTTCCAGAAAACAAGAAAAAAATATCTGGTGTCAATTTACTAATCTAGTAAAACCATCTGGATTTAAACATTTTTCGACATTCAGTCTCATAAATATACTAAATAAGTAAATCATTTTTGCATTTTTTGCAGTGATAACCATATATATATATTTTTTATATATATGTATATATATATATATTTTTTTTTTATACATATATATATATATATATATATTTATTTATTTAATTATTGTAGTAAGCAACCAACACCTAAATGTTATGATTCAAGTCAGATGACTGTAGTCAGTTTTTATCACATAATAAAGTACAAATTGTTATTTTAAAACTTCAATAAAAATTGCAATTTGGACCGATTTTATTATATTATAATATATATGGAGGACTAAGAGTGACACAAAAAAATATATTAATTTTATATCATAACTATGCATTAAAAATGATCCATTTTTATCTTTGAATTATTAAGTTGTTAACTGATTTCTTCATTTTATTTGCGTCACTCGTAATCCTCCATACATACACTGATATTCTAAGTAAACTTTATATCATATTTAGATTTTAAACTATTAATTATAGTATTATTTTTACTTAAGTTGTAGAGTTTAAAGTGGATTTTTCTCTTTTTTTTGGATAAAAGCGTCTGCCAAATGAATAAATGTAAAACGTAAAGTCTTTCACGGGACTCTAACACAGGTGTGCCCTCCGAAACTCCCACGACAGGAGACTGTGATTTTTAAACCTCAATCTCAGGGTTATCAGATCGCATCCTGGCCCTTCAACTTCCAATGCAAACCTCCGCCCTTGATGGAGAGGCTGGAGATCACTGGATGGAGGCTGATGGATCGGATGAAATGGTGCATTACGGGTACTGCACCTTGGCACACGTTGCGACACGCCTAGTGGGAGCGAAGCTGCGCGAAAACCACATCTTCACATGCGGATCTAACAGTTTCTGAGACAAAGACAGCCGGCATCATATGGCACGACTTCAGCTTCTCACAATGGAGAAATCCGGCTTTGACGCGTAACTGCATCATTCATGTCAGTTTAAGCAAACATGCATGAAGTGTCCATCTGTGTGGTCATGCTGACCAGTCCGTTCGGATCTTGGTAAGGCACCGCCCAAAGATCCACCACGAGAAATCCGGATTCACACCCATTACGCTCCGGATTAATGAATGACGGGCAGTGACACACACAATATTCCCAAATTAGCTTCGTCATCATTTCAGCAGGACTGTGACCTGTCAGTCCGGTCCAACTTATATATGGGCCTTTGGACTGTATAGAACGCGCGCTCACGCGGATCAATATCCGATATGGCTGATCGATGAACAGGTTCGATCAGTTGAGTAATGCGACAAGGCGTTATATCACTGGGAGATCCGCGTCATTGCGAGACAGTTTCACTTCACGTGATTATAACCATCTGAACGGCCCGATCATTATTAATGAATCATACATGTGAGTTGCAGAATAACGCAAAAGTTGCACTTACCGATTTCATGGCTGCAGCCATATCGTCGTACCTCTCCGCCTGCTCGGCCAGTCTGGCTTTCTGAACCAGCTGCTCGCGGTCGACCATGTTCGGATCGTTGGATGTAACGGGTGGATATTAGGCGTGTTTTGTGAATGTGCTGTGGGACACGCGCGCGCGAGCTCGTCTTGCCGCTGCAGCTGCTCTCTGCTGTCTGCTGCCTGCGCGTGCCGATGCAACACGCCCCTCCCCCTCCGGTACGCTTTCACTGGATTGCGTCATCAGTTGTGAGGGGGGGGGGGGGGTGCAGTGATGTCAGGATGGGAGGGGGGGGGGTCTTGCGCGACTGGACGAAAATAAATTTAAGTGATAACATTTACATAGATTGGTCTCTTTGTAAACAGCAGCCTGTGCATATTTGAAGAATTATACCAATATGCATGACTGGACCTGTGTTTTAGTCCCAGAATAATGATAATAACTAGAATGTACATTTCCTGAAGAAAATGTGAATGGTGCTTGCAGTGACAAAATTCCACACTCGGTTGCTAGGGTGTTTCTAGGCAGTTTCTAAGGTGTTCTGGGTGGTTGCTAGGCGGTTTCTAAGGTATTTGAGGTGGTTGCTAAGGTGTTTCTAGGCGATTTCTATGGTAACCTACCATAGAAACCATAGAACTACCCTGTGGGGTAGTTGTGGCCTAATGGTGAGGGAGTCGGGCTTGTAACCTGAAGGTTGCTGGTTCGATTCCCACGCTGGCAGGAATTGAAGGTGGGGATTGTGAATGAACGGCACTCTCTCCACCTTCAATACCATGACTAAAGTGCCCTTGAGCAAGACACCTGACCCCTAAATGCTCCCCCTTGTAAGTCGCTTTGGATAAAAGCGTCTGCTAAATGAATAAATGTAAATGTAAAATGTTGCTAGGGTGTTGCTAGGCAGTTGCTAAGGCACTTGGGGTGGTTGCTAAAGTATTGCTAGATGGTTGCTAGGGTGTCCTGGGTGGTTGCTAGGTGGTTGCTATGGTAAACTTGGTGGTTGCTAGGCAGTTGCTAAGGTACTTGGGGTGGTTGCTAAAGTGTTGCTAGGGTGTCTTGGGTGGTTGCTAGGCGGTTGCTATGGTAACCTGGGTGGTTGCTAGGGTGTTGCCAGGCAATTGTTAAGGTACTTGGGGTGGACACTACAGTGTTGCTACATGGTTGCTAGGGTGTCCTGGGTGGTTGCTAGGCGGATGCTATGGTTAACTGGGTGGTTGCTAGGGTGTTGTTAGGCAGTTGCTAAGGTACTTGGGGTGGTTGCTAAAGTGTTGCTAGATGGTTGCTAGGGTGTCCTGGGTGGTTGCTAGGCGGTTGCTATGGTAACCTGGGTGGTTGCTAGGGTGTTGCCAGGCAGTTGTTAAGGTACTTGGGGGTGGACACTACGGTATTTCTAGGTGGTTGCTAGGATGTTCTGAATGGTTGCTAGGCGGTTGCTAAGGTGTTACTAGGTGGTTGGTAGTTGTCATAGATAGTTACTATGGAGTTTTTATAGAGTTCTTAGCATGTTCTTAGCCCACTTTAGCACTGAGCTAATCAGTATTAGCATGTAGCTATTCACTGCTAGCATGTGTAGCATGTTGGAAGTCCAGTTTGCTAGTATGAGTCAAAAGACCCAACGACCATGTCTGTACGACGTTCTGATGCAGAGATATAGGTCTTGCTAAACAGTTGCTAGGGTACTTTGTTTGGTTGCTAGGGAGTGGAGAATCTCGCTGCACTGGATTGGCTTCGATTGGGCCAAAAACCGAGGACTAGTTTGCAAAAGTAGGTTTTTCAAAAAATCCAAAATGCCTGAAAATTTCACACATCCGACACGTGCATTTTGTCCATCTTGAGCCAAGGATGCCAACGATATAAGACGCTTGAGCCCACGTCTCGTACTTCTGACCGCTGCAGCGCCCCCGTCAGGCCGATCGGGTGAGTACCACCAGCCCTCAAAGTCTCTTACCGTTCGGTCCGCCCGATCACTTTCAGACGAGAACGCCGATCCTTGTAAATTTGAAAAGTTTCTCATGCGAAAGTCTGCATATTTAATTTTTGCAAAGGAGACTCCGTACAATCTCAATAATAAGAGAGTAGGTTATTCATTTATTTAATTTGGTTATAAGAATATCGAGAATTGTTGTGTTGTAAGTTTTCTAGCCTTTATAGGAGAAACCAGGACTAGTTGTCTTAAATTTTACTCCAGTGAATATATTCATGCTTGGTTTATTTTTAAAAGTAATTTTCTGTAAAGACAGATACCCTCTTCTTGGCTACAGAAAGTTATATATAACTAATATTAAATAGTAAAATATCATATATTCAATATAAAATGTAAAACACAGATGATGAAACTTTTATTATGTAGAGCACCTGCTGGAAGAATAAATAATGTGCCATTTCATCTTAATAGGAGAAAATGTCAAGAAACGACTTTAGTCCACCTTTAAGAATATATAATAAATTCATAAGCATACTTTATTTCCATATACACTCCTGTTGTTCTGCCCGGGAGTGTATAGTGACAAAAATGTTGACATTTCACCCCAATATTTTATGAAAGTCTGTACAGTAAAAAAAAAAGTGACATCACAAACATTGTTTTCTTTTCTTGTTACTTTAGGTATACCAAATCTTTAATTATATATTATATATATAATATATAATTTATATATATATTATATATATAAAAATCTTAACATCAGTTTTTGGTCTAAATTTCTTTCCTAGCTTATAAAATAACCACCTAACGAACTATTACGCAATGACATGCTTTAGTTTCCTTTTCATTCTGTTAATCTACTCACAAATTATGGAACAGAGACCAAAAAAAAAGAGGATTTTTGCATTGAAACCATTATTTTTCCCAATCAAAATGGACCTGAGAATTTTTTTTTTTTTTTTTACAAACCAATTCAGACAAATATTTTTGAATTACGAATGCAATTTTGACATTCAATAAAAAGATACGCTTTACTGTAAGATATGCAACGTATCGATCTTCAAAACATTTAAACATTTACTTCTGGAGTTAAGAGGAAACGGATCCACTTTAAGAACGCGTATTAGCGGTACAGTACATCAATTTTTGTTTGGCGTAATAAATTTGGTGTAAAACTTTGGTTTCCACTGTATATCCATAACCTTAACTTATTGATTCACCTATGTTGTACACGTTCATATAGTTTATAAAGTGCATAATTCGAATCTTCATTCATAATATTTATTACAGTTATTTATGTAACAGTATTAAGCATAACTTATTTTTTCTCGTTTCACACCCAAATAGCTATTTCATCTTTTAAAATCTATTCTTCGTGGTGTTATGTACAAAATTTATACAAGTCCTGGAGTCAATGCTATTCCTCCCACTGCGTCTACTGGATCAGGCTGGTGGGCGTGGCTTGAGGTGGGCGGAGTCATTAGAGTGCACATGTGACGCTGGCGTCCTCTGAGTGGTCACAGTTGTGGACATTCCACCCTATGTGAGAGCATTGAATGAGAGTAGCTTCTGTGCCTGTGCATTTCAGGTTGTCCAGGTGGATGGTGCCGCGACCGGGGCCGAAGTGGGACAGTCCCTGCGCGGCTCTAGGCAGGCTGCAGCCCATCTGCCGGCACACCACCTTAGCATCCGTAAGATCCCAAGCGTCATCGCACACGGTGCCCCATTCTCCTCTCAGGTACATCTCCACACGGCCCTCGCAGCGATGCAGGCCTCCCACGAGCCTGATGGTGGCTTGAGGAGAGAGAGAGAGAGAGACCTGGATGAGTACAGTAGGACAAAATGGAAATAGTGTGTCCTAAACGCGGAAGTTTACAGCGTAAACAGTGTAGGAGACTGACAGGGAAGAGAAGAAATTGTTGAATGAAGTCGTTATCGTCATAACATCGAGGTTGAACCACTGCGGTCACATGGACTATTATAACAATGTCTTTACTACTTTTCTGGGCCTTGAAAGTGTCGCCCTTCGCAAAGCCCCGCCCCCTTTAGTTACTGTTGCTATGCGCTCTCACGCCACACATCATGTTCTCACGGAGTGAAAAATACAACGCGTTGACTGACGTATGAAACAGTTTCGTATTTAAAATATTGTAATGTTTTAAAGCAGTGTAATCAATAAATAGCGTCTAGTGTGTGTTTAATGTGTGGTGACAGATCGCTGTAGCTCCTCGTGAAGCGATCATCTCTTCATACTAGTTCATTTATAGCATCAAATAAACATGAATGAACATCAGAAGGAATGTTGTTTCAAGACGTGATTCAAGTTCACCAACGTTAATCTACTAACTCCCCTGACCGCTTTGACGGACAAAATGGCGGACTCAGGGTTATGATTGGTCAGATCGCCGGCGAAGGGTCAATTATTGGGATTTTCAAAGCATAAAGATTCTCTGGAGTCTGATAAGTAATTATTTTATTCGATAATCAATAATTATCGGGGAAAAAAAAGTCAAAATTTCGATTCACGGTCGCGACAGGACGCCAAAACATTTTACTAAAAAACTTTTACTAAAATGGCTGTAACTCTTGAAAGGAATGAGATATTTTCACCAAACTTGGAACACGTATGTATGCGCTTAATCTGAGGTCGCAGTGAAAAAAAAATGCACCGATTGGCCACTGGTGGTGCTATAACAGGAAAAAAAACATGAAAATGGCTATAACAACTCAACCGTAGGTCCGATTGACTTGAAAATTGGCAAGCGGCGTCTTTGTCCAAATTGCCATGTCTGCATATGAGGACATTCTCGTATCTCGAACATGTTTTATGCCTCAGTAATCACGGTTTCACACATACACACATCATGTGTTAGAGCTCCTCATTCTGAACCTTTAGAACCATTGCTGTCAATCAAATTGTTATAGAAGAATATTTTAAAAAACCTACTTTTGTGAACTAGTCCAAGGTTTTTACACTCAACCTCCATAAAACCAATGCAGTACAATAATTATCTAAAAAATGTAGAATTTTTCTAGAAAAAGGATAATTTAGAGAAAACGGGCATGGCAAAATATACTCAAAAAGCCTATAAATCTTAAACAAAAACTCAGAACTTCACAACATTTGGTGAGCACATGCGACATATGATTCTAAAGAAGCATGCCAACTTTTATGGAGATCGTACCATAGGTGGCGCTGTAACTCAAGAAGCTTTGTAAAAAACATATTTCCTGAGTAAATTGCCTGTATTGGCTGTAAATTATTTTCCATCTATGATCAAGATAGTTACACGCTTTCTAAATAAAACACCTTTTTACGCATGTGCATAAAGTTCTGAAAGCGCTCGAACCCCACTTGAATATTATATATAAAAATCCTAACATCATTTTTGGCCTAAATTTCTTTCCTATAGTTTTTGAAATAAGCACCTGATATAATAAAGGGTTTATGCAATTAGGCCAGTCACATGGTTTCCCGTTATGGGCTCCATTCATGACAACAACATCTAATGGACTAATCAATGCACTGCACTTGTATGTCGAATGTTCCTGAAATGTCTTTGAGGATGTTAAAACTTGAGCGTCACCAGGGCTGGGTGGGTTACTTTTAAAATGTATTTCACTACAGATTACAAAATACATGCTTTAAAAAGTCATTTGTAACGTATTTCGTTACATTACTCAAGTTTAGTGACTTAATCTAAATACTTTAGAATACTTTGGAATACTAATAAGTGTGGAACAAACACAAAAAAGGTCATTGCAAGTTTTTATCTCACAATTCTGACTTTTTCCCTCAGAATTGTGTGATATAAAGTTGCAAGTGCGAGTTATAAAGTCAGAATTATGAGATATAAACTCACAATATTGAGAAAAGTCAAAATTATGAGATATAAACTCGTAATATTGAGAAAAGTCACAATTATGAGATATAAACTCACAATATTGAGAAAAGTCAAAATTATGAGAAATAAACTCACAATATTGAGAAAAGTCACAATTATGAGATATAAACTCACAATATTGAGAAAAGTCAGAATTATGAGATATAAACTCAAAATATTGAGAAAAGTCAAAATTATGAGATATAAACTCGTAATATTGAGAAAAGTCACAATTATGAGATATAAACTCACAATATTGAGAAAAGTCAGAATTATGAGATATAAACTCACAATATTGAGAAAAGTCAGAATTATGAGATATAAACTCGTAATATTGAGAAAAGTCACAATTATGAGATATAAACTCACAATATTGAGAAAAGTCAAAATTATGAGAAATAAACTCACAATATTGAGAAAAGTCACAATTATGAGATATAAACTCACAATATTGAGAAAAGTCAGAATTATGAGATATAAACTCAAAATATTGAGAAAAGTCAAAATTATGAGATATAAACTCGTAATATTGAGAAAAGTCACAATTATGAGATATAAACTCACAATATTGAGAAAAGTTAGAATTATGAGATATAAACTCAAAATATTGAGAAAAGTCAGAATTATGAGATATAAACTCACAATATTGAGAAAGTCAAAATTATGAGATATAAACTCACAATATTGAGAAAAGTCAGAATTATGAGATATAAACTCACAATATTGAGAAAAGTCAAAATTATGAGATATAAACTCGTAATATTGAGAAAAGTCACAATTATGAGATATAAACTCACAATATTGAGAAAAGTTAGAATTATGAGATATAAACTCAAAATATTGAGAAAAGTCAGAATTATGAGATATAAACTCACAATATTGAGAAAGTCAAAATTATGAGATATAAACTCACAATATTGAGAAAAGTCAGAATTATGAGATATAAACTCACAATATTGAGAAAAGTGAGAATTATGAGATATAAACTCACAATATTGAGAAAGTCAAAATTATGAGATATAAACTCACAATATTGAGAAAAGTCAGAATTATGAGATATAAACTCACAATATTGAGAAAAGTCAGAATTATGAGATATAAACTCACAATATTGAGAAAAGTCAAAATTATGAGATATAAACTCACAATATTGAGAAAAGTCAGAATTATGAGATATAAACTCACAATATTGAGAAAAGTCAGAATTATGAGATATAAACTCACAATATTGAGAAAAGTCAGAATTATGAGATATAAACTCACAATATTGAGAAAAGTCAGAATTATGAGATATAAACTCACAATATTGAGAAAAGTCAAAATTATGAGATATAAACTCACAATATTGAGAAAAGTCAGAATTATGAGATATAAACTCACAATATTGAGAAAAGTCAGAATTATGAGATATAAACTCACATACTAAATTCAGAATTGTAAGAAAAAAAGTCAGTATTGCAAGTTTATTTCTCCCAATTCTGACTTTATAACTTGCAATTTTGAGTTTAAATCTCGCAATTCTGAGAAAAAGAAGTCAGAATTGTGAAACACAAACTCACAATTGTGAGGGGAAAAAACAAATTGTGAGAAAAAGTTGCAGTGACGAGTGA
>CM076082.1:40087500-40167500 GCA_038088235.1 Zacco platypus
TTTATATCCAGTGTTCAAAGCTGAATTTCAGCATCATTACTCCAGTCTTCAGAGTCACATGATCCTTCAGAAATCATTCTAACATCCTGATTTGCTGCTCAATTATGTTACAATACCTGGAAGAGATGCCAAACCCACCTGAGCAGATGACACCCGCGTCCTCATGATGCCCGCAGTTATTTACTCCCCATCCGAGGCTGTAACAAGTGGCCAGAGAGCTCTCCTGCCCATTACAGTTCACGTTATCCAGCAGAATCCGTCCCGTGCCGTAGCCGAAGTAAGCGTTAGTAAGAGCGGTGAGAGCTTGTCCGCAGCCGATTTGCTGACACACGACTGCCGCATCTGCCATGCTCCAATCATCATCGCACACCGTTCCCCAGCTGCCCTGGTAGTAGATCTCCACCCGGCCCTGGCACCGGTCCGAAGTCCCCGCCAAACGTATGGCACCATCTCCTACAGCAGAGGAAGTTCAGTCCCGGTTTTATGACTATATATGACAGCCAGACGTGTGAATGAACTCTCTGATGCATGACGTCCACTAAATGTAAAATTTAAAATGACTGACAACAGTGGAAGTGCACCAAATCCCTCTGGAGTGTTTGCTACTATCGTGTAACAATTAAAATACCCCATTTTGGAAAACAAGTAATTGTTTTGAAGTAAGAAGAATCATTAAAGCTGCACTATGTAGTTTTTCGTCTGCCTATTCAAAGGCATTGATGACGGCGAGTTTGAGCGAGGAATCTTGGGACATGCGGTCTTCACCTCACAGCCGGTGGAAAAGAGTCGGGATGCAGAAATCATGTGGACGGATGCGATTATTAACGTTACTGTAGTGTGAAGCAGAGCAGGAGCGAGTGTTGTGGAGCCGAACGAGACGCTGGAGCGATTGATAATGAGAGACGAGCGACACGGGACTTTTATTATGACACAGTCGCCATGAGTGTGAGGAAACGCAGCTCTGTTCATCATATTAGACACATTTGAGTGTGTTGAAGATGATGTGATAACGTTACGATGGAGAAAATTCTGTTACTGTTACTAAAAATAAAGCTGCATCTGATTATGCTGTTAGCTACTTGACAACAGTGTTTTTCTCTGAGTCGTGGTAAAACATGGTACTCGCATAACATGGTACTTATTTAAACAATAAGACTAAACGTGTCGAGCTATATTACAATAATTAGTTTTCTGTCTATAATGTATCAAAACAGATGTTCCCTTGTTTATTAAAACATGTAATATATTAAAACGTCTTTTTATTCTACGAAATAAAACCAGAAACCGAGAATAACGCAGATATGACGCCATTTACAGGCGACTTCCTCACACGTTAAAATAGCAATTTTCTTATGATTTACAAATAGTTGGAAACATTTGGGAAATTGTAAGTACAAATATATAACTCTGGCCTAGTGGTTTTTGGATATTTTACTGCAAAAATTGTACATATTGCAGCTTTAAGATTGATAAAGCATGCATCAAATGGTTAATCCTGAAATAATTTAAAAAATTTTAAGAATAAAAATATTAATAAATAATAATATATAAATATGTTTTTGGAATATATCCCCTTTTTTGGAATTTTTTTTTTTTTTTTTTTTTTGGAATACAATTTTTTAAAATTGAACAGTTTATTGAACCTTTTGACAAAGTATATAAAAACAAAGTATCAAATTTGATACATCAGGATTTTATGTCACATATAGTATGATATAGCGAGAATATGTTTAATTATTAATTTAAATTTTATTAAGAGCCTCAAACTGAGCAAAAATACCCAATTTGGCACAGATGTTGATATTTATATGGACAACAAGTAAGATGAAATTCTGATGAAGGTAATAATAATCACTGAGATCTTTATAACAGTATAGCAGATACTGACATAAAATGCATCTGTCGTAGTAAGACGATATTCCAATGCTTAGTTTTATGATCAAAGCTCTGTATCTTTAAAACATATAATGTAATACAATGATGATTGACAGATGAACAACTAAACCGTCCTCAAATGATCATATTTGATACATGACTTATGATGTCTGGATAATCCAGTAAACGTAAGTCGATTAAGTCCAGCAAATGTTCATCTTGAAAAAAGTTATTCTTAAATTTACATTCAATAATGTATGGCTTTAAATATTTGATGTGATTTTCTGGGCTGGCTTTGCTGATATCTATTAGTGTTCATTCTGAAACATTATGAAATCAACGTCAAACAATCGCCTGTAGTTTGTCCTCTAGTTCACAGTCATCTCTGCTCTCAGAATTCATATAGTTTGCTCCGTAGAGGGTGGAGCTGGATTATTGGTAATTTTAGTCTGCCGGTCTTAACTCGGCATTGAATATGATGCAAACAGACGGCTACGGTTTCAAGCAAACGCACGCTGATATATCTCGTATTGTTTTATTGAGCGATGCTTCCACATGGACACAAAAGCCGTTCTCATATTGCCAGAGGAACAAAGAATCGACCGATGATGCCATACCATGAAAATGCCTTTAAATTCCCCAAACACATTCCCATAAGGCTTTGTTACTCTCTTTAGCCATCATAACCTTTGAACTAGATATGGGTGCTGCCTCTGAAACCGGACATGAGAAACAAAGACAGGATGAACATGATCCCCTCAGAAACACTCATCCTCACTCCATCACTGCGCTCTTAATGTAGGATAAATCATTACAATAATCAGAGTTATTATTATGGAAGCCCGTTTCCGCCACTGTTGAGAAAAAAAATATTCCTTAAGTCATAATAATGAGAAACTTTCTCATAATAATGACTTAGTATCTTTAACTTAATAAAAAATGTTTTTTTGATTAAGTTAAAGATACTAAGTCATTATTATGAGATACTAAGTCATTTTTATGAGATACTAAGTCATTATTAGGAGAAAGTTTCTTATTATTATGAGATACTAAGTCATTTTTATGAGATACTAAGTCATTATTAGGAGATACTAAGTCATTATTATGAGATACTAAGTCATTTTTATGAGATACTAAGTCATTATTAGGAGAAAGTTTCTCATTATTATGAGATACTAAGTCATTTTTATGAGATACTAAGTCATTATTATGAGATACTAAGTCATTTTTATGAGATACTAAGTCATTATTAGGAGAAAGTTTCTTATTATTATGAGATACTAAGTCATTTTTATGAGATACTAAGTCATTATTAGGAGATACTAAGTCATTATTGTGAGATACTAAGTCATTTTTATGAGATACTAAGTCATTATTAGGAGATACTAAGTCATTATTATGAGATACTAAGTCATTTTTATGAGATACTAAGTCATTATTAGGAGAAAGTTTCTCATTATTATGAGATACTAAGTCATTTTTATGAGATACTAAGTCATTATTATGAGATACTAAGTCATTTTTATGAGATACTAAGTCATTATTAGGAGATACTAAGTCATTTTTATGAGATACTAAGTCATTTTTATGAGATACTAAGTCATTATTAGGAGAAAGTTTCTCATTATTATGAGAAACTAAGTCATTATTATGAGATACTAAGTCATTTTATGAGATACTAAGTCATTATTAGGAGATACTAAGTCATTATTATGAGAAACTAAGTCATTATTATGAGATACTAAATCATTATTAGGAGAAAGTTTCTCATTATTATGAGATACTAAGTCATTTTTATGAGATACTAAGTCATTTTTATGAGATACTAAGTCATTATTAGGAGATACTAAGTCATTATTGTGAGATACTAAGTCATTTTTATGAGATACTAAGTCATTTTTATGAGATACTAAGTCATTATTAGGAGAAAGTTTCTCATTATTATGAGAAACTAAGTCATTATTATGAGATACTAAGTCATTTTTATGAGATACTAAGTCATTATTATGAGATACTAAGTCATTATTATGAGATACTAAGTCATTTTTATGAGATACTAAGTCATTATTAGGAGATACTAAGTCATTATTATGAGAAACTAAGTCATTATTATGAGATACTAAATCATTATTAGGAGAAAGTTTCTCATTATTATGAGATACTAAGTCATTATTATGAGAAAGTTTCTCATTATTATGAGATACTAAGTCATTATTACAAGAAAAGTTTCTCATTATTATGACTTAAGGAATATTTTTTTTCTCAACAGTGGCGGAAACGGGCTTCCGTATATTATAGTTAAAAACCAGAAGCATAAGAAAAACATTTTTGTTACTTTAAATAATAACATTTAACTGAAAAAATTTAAAATTTAAAATAGTTTAACTTAATATACTAAAATAGTTACAACTTAACATTTTAAATATATATATATATATATATATATATATATATGGACACATTTAAATAATAATAAACATGACAAAAACACAATAAATTTACTAAAACTTTAGCTAAAATGGAAAATATATTAAAAAATAATAATAAATAAAATTAGGTTCTAAAATTTGACATTTTGGGTCATTCACTATAAGTGCAGTGCATCATAGATGTCTTAATATAAATACAATATTAAAAATGAATTTAATTTAATTTTTAAAACAAATATACACCATAAACTGAATCTTAAAAATATTTAAAAAATGTAAAGATGGTAATTAATTTTAGTTTTAATCAACACATCACCATGAAGTGAACATAAATGTGAATTCTCACTGTTTTTCCTATGAAAAGTCAAGTGTCCTCAACATTCTTTTGTAAAGTTCCTGTGAATGGCATCATCCTCCAGGAAGTGACATCATTTTGTAAACATAAGGGCGTGTCTGAATCGGCTCCCTAACTTCCTGTCATGCACACTAATTGGAGCACTGGCTGGGACAGAAACTCGCTGCACATTGGGACACTGACAACGTCCTCATTGTACACCGTCACTACAGCAGAACTGATATCATTAATATATTATGTTTTTATGTTATTTAAAGTACAAAGGAGCTGATTGACACGCATCCCATCCTGTTCAATCAAATTACACAAATTAGTTTGACGATATCAACATTTCAAAAGATGTTTCAATAAAAACAGATGAACTGTAAGAGTTCAAATAAACTGCGCAACTTACTTAAACCCGAGATCAGACGGGATGGTGTGGTGGGCTCCAGGCCTCGAGATTCAACCACACTATTGCCTATGAGAAACGAACAAGAAATCATCTCACATTTAGTTATTAATTATAAACACATATCAGTGCAAAACTGTAGAAATTATCTAACGTTTTAAATAACGCAAAAGCAAAATATTCCAGGATTTTTCTCCATATAGTGGACTTCAATGGGGTTCAACAGGTTCAAATGTCAGTTTCAGTGCAGCTTCAAAGACTCTACATGATCCCAGACGAGGAATAAGAGTCTGATCTAGAGAAACCATCAGACATTTTATTAAAAAAATATAAAGATTTGTACACTTTTAACCACAACTGTTCTGTGATGCGCCACGCATTACGTAATCACGTTGGAAAGGTCACGTGATGTAGGAGGAACCGATCCAGTGTTTACAAAGTGAACATGCAAAGACTAAATCAAACGGCCTTTACAGAACAAAATTAAACAACGATGTCGAAAGATTTTGAAGATGGAGGAGAAAATTAGATGTTTTTCGCCCTACCGTGGTACTTCCGCCTACGACCTTTCCAACGTGATTGCGTAATCACAGAGCAGTGCAAGACGAGCATTTGTGGTTAAAAAGTATATTAATTTTATTTTTTTTAATAAAATGTCCGATGGTTTCTCTAGATCAGACTCTTATTCCTCGTCTGGGATCATGTAGAGTCTTTGAAGCTGCACTGAAACTGACATTTGGACCCGTTGAACCCCATTGAAGTCCACTATATGGAGAAAAATCCTGGAATGTTTTGCTTTAAAAACCGAATTTCTTTCGCCTGAAGAAAGAAAGACATGAACATCTTGGATGACATGGAGGAGAGTAAATTATGAGGAAAATTTCATTCTGAACTAATGCTTTAATTTGACTGTAACAGAATATATGGAAGCTTGTTTTTGCTACAGAAAAAAAAATTAAAAAGATAATTGCAAATTTTTTATGACTTTATATGACTTCATATATTACAATTCAGACTTTTTTTGTTACTATTGCACGTTTATATTTCGCAGTTGTTATGAACTCAGAATTTGCAGGTTTACTTATTGCAGTTCAGACTTTTTTTTCCTCAAAATCTAAGGTTTCTAAAAAAATCTAAAATCTTTCCTCAAAGAAAAAAACTATAAACTCAGAATTGCAGGTTTAAATCTCAAAATTCTGTCTTTTCCTCCCCAGAATTGCAAGAAAAAAGTGTGAATAGTGAGATATAAACTCAAAACTGTAAGACAAAAAATGAAAATTGTGAGATAAAAACGTTTATTATTATTATTATCGTTATTCCATGGAGGAAACAAGCTTCCATTAGAATATCTATGAATGTTTAAAGGGATAATGTACATTCGCACCTCAAGTTTTTTCAAACCTGTATGAATTTCTTTGTTCTCCTGAATACAAAAGTAGATATTTTGAAGGATATGATTAACCAAACAGTCGATGGACCCCACCGACTTCCATAGCACGCAAATAAAATACTATGGACGTCAACTGTTTGGTCAAAATATCTTGATTTGTGTTCAGCAGAAGAAAAACACTGGACAAACTATCCCTTGAATAATTTCACTCTGCTCACTCCACGTACCTCTACAGGTGATGGCCACATCTTCATAGTGGTAGCAGTTATGGACGCCCCATCCCTGATTCCCACACTGACTCAAGTCCATCTCTCCTCCTCTACAGTCCACATTGTCCAGCAGGATTGGGCCGGAGCCCTGGCCGAATTTGGAGCTGCTCCCCACGGCCACGGCCACTCCGCAGTCCAGCTGCCGGCAGACCACGTTAGAGTCCACCATGTCCCAGTCGTCGTCGCACACCGACCCCCACGTGCCGTTATGGAGCACCTCCACGCGGCCCTCGCACCGGTTCCTGCCGTTCATCAGCCGCACTGGAGGAAGAAGAGCAGGTGATCAGAAGAATGTTTGAGCGTACAACACCATTCAAAATCTGGAGTGATTGTTTTGTGCTTTCAGAAGAAGACTGATCGGAAATACAGTAAAAATGTGAAATATTATCACAATTTAAGATATTTTCTATGTGAATGAACTGATATTTATTGCTGTGAATTTTCAGCATCATCAACATTTGAATGAACAGCATTTATTTGGAATCTTTTGTAACATTATAAATGTTACTGTCACTTTTAAATCTATTGATTGCATCATTGCTGAATAAAGTATTATTATTATTATTTACATTTGAATGGCAGTTTATCACGGTTTACACAAAAATATGAACTGTTTTAAACACTGATAATAATCATAAAAGTTTCTTGAGCAGCAAATCAGAATGATTTCTGAAGGATCATGTGACACTGAAGACTGGAGTAATGATGCTGAAAATTCAGCTTTGATCACTGGATATAAATTATACTTTACTATATATTCACATAGCATCCAGTTATTTTAAATTGTAATAATATTTCACATTTTTACTGTATTTTTGATCAAATAAATGCAGCCTTGGTGAGCAGAAGAGACTTCAATTCGATTTTGAGCACATGATTATTTCTTTTTACACACATGGACTCACACATGCACCATTGACATTTACATGTATAATACGTACATAAATTAGTATAACCATGGAATCATATCTAAGGTTCTTATTGGCATTAACGCTTGCATGAAGAGCCTTTAGTGTCCAGAGAATCTTTAAGTTCAAAAAGGTTCTTTAGAATGTTCAAAAATGTCCAAAAATACAGTCCACAGGAAAAAAATCCAGTGTTCATTTGAAGGTCGTTGTCTAGTGCGCATGAAATCTCCTCTGGCTTCTGAATAAGTTGAGAAACGGCTCAAATATAATGACATAATGAACCCCGTAAGAATGTCCCTAATCCCCTTCAACTTAAGGCACAATAATAAGTCTAAATATGACACATGACTCCAAAAAGAAAGAGAGAAAGAGAGAGAGGACGTGGCATAGCGGTGGAGAAGGGGATTGTGTAAACTGAGCGAGAGGAAGTGACCTGTTTTTTTCTTGTACCTTGGAGGCAATTATGATCTGTTCTCTATCCTCCTTCTCTCTCGCCGACCCCAATGTTTGACGGCAAACTTGTCTTTTCTTAAAAGGGTGTGATTTTGTTCAAAGGGTGAGAAAGCGAACGGCTAAGACGCTCACCTTCAGACTGAGTTGTCACCGAGGCGTTTGTAGTGTTGGCTGTGGGGAGACAAAAAACGAGAGAAAGTCAGAGAGGGAGAGAGAGAGAGAAAACAACGATTGTGGTCAAATTATTTGTTGAAAGGAGGTTCTTGGCCCTCCAGAGCTACAGCCCTCTATATCTACTACATCTATTTTCCTGTAATCTTAGACTCGGTGAAACAGGAAGACTGTGAATTCTGCTCAGGCTGTGATTCAGACAGACAGAAATATGTGGCATGGCACAATAATACACACCTCATAACGCCAGATCGGATATTCAGATATGTGCTGAGAATCTGATCAGTCAGCGGATATTCAATCGCTTATATAGTAATAAAATCAACGATCAATAATTCCACTTAAGTTTTATTGCAAATTGTCTACTTCAGTCTAGACCTACATAAAAAAAATTAATAACAGATTTTATTGTGATTTTATATATATATATATATATATATATATATATATATATATATATATATATATATATATATATATAATATATATAATTTTTTTTATATTTTTGTTTTAGATTTATTTGTATTTTATTAATGTTTTATTATTAATGTTTTTATATCATATTATTATGTTATCATATATTTATATTATTTATATTATATCTATGTTTATTTTATCTATATCTATCTATCTATCTATATATATATATATATAAAACTTTTATTTTGATATCACTGATATCAAGTTAAACATACATTTCAAATATTAAAACATTATTTAAATACAAATAAATAAAATACAAATAAATATAAAAACAAAAAATATATTTAAAATATGAAAAACTATAAGCATATATACTTATATACATACATATATATATATATAGTTATCTCATATTTTTATTACTTTTATACATTTATAATATTTATATATATATATATATATAGCTTTTATTTTTATCGTTTATTTTTTCCTATATATGTATATATATATATATATATATATATGTGTGTATTTCTTGTATATATATGTGTATATTATATGTGTATATATATATATAACTTTAATTTTTATATCACTAAGTTAAAAACATTAATTAAATACAAAATACATATAAAAACAAAACAAAAATATTAAAAATATGAAAAAACTGTCTGTGTATATATATATATATATTTATATATATACATATATAAGAAAAATTAAACGAAAAAAATAAAAGCAGAATTCACTACATTGAACAAAAGTGAAATTCAAGACTTTTACATTGTTACAGAAAACATATTTTGCTGTTACATTACTTATTAGATATATTGTAATAATATTATACACTATTATTAATGTGAAAAATATTTTTAAAAAAGTCTTACAGACCCTGAACTATATATAAATAAGACAGATATTAGAGTGCAATATTTCTAGATAACTCATCAAATGACTCCAGTGCCACTGTCATCAGAGAGTATTTATATATCGTTCCAATCCAAATATATTTAGAACTCAACGTTTTATGACATTTTTTAGACAGATTTAGGCTACTTTGTGGTGCTTGTTCAGAAAGTTCTGGTGTTTTCAAAAGCCCTGACCTCCCGTTCCCTCCACAGACACACTGGTCACTTTCACTGAGGGTTTGTCCTCTGTTTTGTGGCCGTATCGCGACAGCTAATGCGTCTATACAAACTATTGTATGAAACTGTGAATCGACGGTGTAGGATTTCAGCGGCTCACAAAGAGCGCAGAAAACGAGGGTTTTTCCATCGCATCATTTAGGTCAATTCACAGGCTTCTCCGCTTATTAATGCGTATGTCGCAGAAACGGTAGTATTTCAGGTGTTTGTTCACACATACTGTAATGTGTATGTTTTGGAATTCTGTGTTGTTTGTTGCAGTGTTTTTAGACTGTTGTTATGATGCATCAGTACATTAGTGTTGCTTATGAAAAGTCAGTTTATAATGATACTTACTGGAAACTGATCTTCGTTTGAGTTCATGATCTCCTGCACAGAAAAGATCAGAACAATTAAACAAGACATCATCATCATCATCATCATCATCATCATCGTCAAGTAACTTGAATATGCAATTCCCAATCAGAAGAATTACATTTACATTTTATATATTATAACCAGGGCTGGGTGGGTTACTTTAGTAAACAGGTAATTGCAAGTTTTTATCTCACAATTCTGACTTTTTCCCTCAAAATTGCATGATATAAAGTTGCAATTGTGAGTTATAAAGTCAGAATTATGAGATATAAACTCACAATATTGAGAAATGTCAGAATTATGAGATATAAACTCACAATATTGAGAAAAGTCAGAATTATGAGATATAAACTCACAATATTGAGAAAAGTCAAAATTATGAGATATAAACTGATAATATTGAGAAAAGTCAAAATTATGAGATATAAACTCACAATATTGAGAAAAGTCAGAATTATGAGATATAAACTCACAATATTGAGAAAAATCAGAATTATGAGATATAAACTCACAATATTGAGAAAAGTCAGAATTATGAGATATAAACTCACAATATTGTGAAAAGTCAAAATTATGAGATATAAACTGATAATATTGAGAAAAGTCAAAATTATGAGATATAAACTCACAATATTGAGAAAAGTCAGAATTATGAGATATAAACTCACAATATTGAGAAAAGTCAAAATTATGAGATATAAACTCGCAATATTGAGAAAAGTCAAAATTATGAGATATAAACTCACAATATTGAGAAAAGTCAGAATTATGAGATATAAACTCGCAATATTGAGAAAAGTCAGAATTATGAGATATAAACTCGCAATATTGAGAAAAGTCAGAATTATGAGATATAAACTCGCAATATTGAGAAAAGTCAGAATTATGAGATATAAACTCGCAATATTGAGAAAAGTCAGAATTATGAGATATAAACTCGCAATATTGAGAAAAGTCAGAATTATGAGATATAAACTCGCAATATTGAGAAAAGTCAGAATTATGAGATATAAACTCACAATATTGAGAAAAGTCAGAATTATGAGATATAAACTCACATACTAAATTCACAATAGCAAGAAGAAAAAAAAAAGTCAGTATTGCAAGTTTATATCTCCCAATTCTGACTTTATAACTTACAATTGTGAGTTTAAATCTCGAAATTCTGAGAAAAAGAAGTCAGAATTGTGAAATGCAAACTCAATTGTGAGGGAAAAACAAATTGTGAGAAAAAGATGCAGTGACGAGTGAATTATAAAATGACTCACAAAACATGAAAACAGTCGTGGATCATCAGATCATGCCAGGACAGTTCAGTCACAGTTGGGCAATTTTATTTTATAAATTCAGTCATTTTGTCTTGTTCAGGACAGAACTAAATAAAAATAACAACATTTTTATGATCCTCTTAAAAGTATTAAAATGTTGATGAAACTTAACTCCACTTTTTCAGACGGTCAGAGTCAGAGAATCACCAATCGCTGTTTAAATGACATTAAAACTCAAAGTAATCACTTTGGTAATCTAAAACACTTTTCAGATGTAACTGTAATCTGATTACCACCCATTTAAAATGTAACTGTAATGAAATACAGTGACTCAAATTTTGTATTTTAAATGCGTCACTAAGTTACTTGTATTTTGTTACTGAATATATACTAGGGTCAAAATCTCACTATTAACTACAACTTTTGTATCATAAATTCATAATTACTGCTTAATTAATAGTTAAGTTTAGGTGTATTATGGGATGTAGAATATGGTCGTGCAGAATAATGCATTAATAAGTACTAATAAAAAGCCAATATCTTAATAGTGCGCAGGCTGATAAACAACTGGTTCACAGTGAGAGTCGATCATTTGTAAGATTCGTGGGACGGCATTGATTTGGGAGTTGTACAGCAGAGGACATTCGAGCATCTTCTCAGATGTCATTTAGTCTGTAGAGGTTTGCGTTGGACGGGATGTTCGTCCTGAGTGAGTGTTTAGTTCCCGCGGGATTCATGAAGCCTGGAGGCTGTTGATTTTGATTATTGCGCTTAAAAGCAGACGCTTATAGACGGTGGTTTAATACTGTAGTGGCTAAAACCGGTGTTAACTTAAACTAAAACCATGAAAAAATATAAAAACGCACTTATTTTATTTCAGCAAGTTGACAAAGCAACATTTCTCATTTTCATTTAGTTGAACTCAGTGCTTGAAGTGGAAAGTAAAGTGTCGATACTCCTCTTTTTTTTTGTTTTCTATTTATTCAGAACTTGAATTTATCAATGTGCCACTTTTATCATTCAAAGTGACATAAAAAAAACCCACAAAGGCTATAAATGTCACAATCATCTGCCGGCTCATTACTTAGTTGAACGAAGTATGATGTTTCTCTGTCATCGACTGTAATTCAGCAGTTTTTAAAAAACAATTTTCATGATTTATCAACTTTTCACAAATCTTTTAGCGTAGGTTCACAAACGTTGCTCAGCTAACATAATATTTTGAGTTTCTGTTGCATAAACTGATCTCTTTCTTAGTATCAACTCAAATCTTTTTGTTTAAATGAACTCAAAATTTTAAGGCAACCGGGTTAGGCTACTTTACGTTAAACCAACAAATATTTTTTTACAGTGATTTTGTCTTTAATAATTTCTGCTCATGACATTAATCCAATGTCACATCCACAATAATGTGTTTAATTTAAAAAACGAATATTTAAATGAAAATATTATTTTCACCTTCACGTTCCATTTTCACTGGAGGAATGCAGTGAACACTTTATTATATTATATTATATTATGTTATGTTATGTTATGTTATATTATATTATATTATGTTATGTTATGTTATGTTATGTTATATTATATTATATTATATTATATTATATTATGTTATGTTATATTATATGATATTATATTATATTATATTATGTTATGTTATATTATGTTATGTTATATTATATTATATTATGTTATGTTATGTTATGTTATATTATATTATATTATATTATATTATATTATGTTATATTATGTTATATTATATTATATTATGTTATGTTATGTTATATTATATTATGTTATGTTATATTATATTATATTATATTATATTATATTATATTATATTATGTTATGTTATGTTATATTATGTTATATTATATTATATTATGTTATGTTATGTTATGTTATGTTATATTATATTATATTATATTATATTATATTATATTATGTTATGTTATGTTATATTATGTTATATTATATTATATTATGTTATGTTATATTATATTATGTTATGTTATATTATATTATGTTATGTTATGTTATATTATATTATATTATATTATATTATATTATATTATATTATGTTATGTTATGTTATATTATGTTATATTATATTATATTATGTTATGTTATATTATATTATGTTATGTTATATTATATTATATTATATTATATTATGTTATGTTATGTTATATTATATTATATTATATTATATTATATTATATTATGTTATGTTATGTTATATTATGTTATATTATATTATATTATGTTATGTTATATTATATTATGTTATGTTATATTATATTATATTATGTTATGTTATGTTATATTATGTTATATTATATTATATTATGTTATGTTATGTTATGTTATGTTATATTATATTATATTATATTATATTATATTATATTATGTTATGTTATGTTATATTATGTTATATTATATTATATTATGTTATGTTATATTATATTATGTTATGTTATATTATATTATGTTATGTTATGTTATATTATATTATATTATATTATATTATATTATATTATATTATGTTATGTTATGTTATATTATGTTATATTATATTATATTATGTTATGTTATATTATATTATGTTATGTTATATTATATTATATTATATTATATTATGTTATGTTATGTTATATTATATTATATTATATTATATTATATTATATTATATTATGTTATGTTATGTTATGTTATATTATGTTATATTATATTATATTATGTTATGTTATATTATATTATGTTATGTTATATTATATTATATTATGTTATGTTATGTTATGTTATATTATATTATATTATATTATATTATGTTATATTATGTTATATTATATTATATTATATTATATTATGTTATGTTATGTTATATTATATTATGTTATGTTATGTTATGTTATATTATATTATATTATGTTATGTTATATTATATTATATTATATTATGTTATGTTATATTATATTATATTATATTATATTATATTATGTTATGTTATGTTATATTATGTTATATTATATTATATTATGTTATGTTATGTTATGTTATATTATATTATGTTATATTATATTATATTATATTATATTATGTTATGTTATATTATGTTATATTATGTTATATTATATTATATTATGTTATTTTATATTATATTATATTATATTATATTGCGTGGTTTACTGTTGGATGCAAAACATGCCCCCCCTAATAAAGTTGACCTTGACACTATATTATATAATTAGCAAAATGCTGTTTTAGTGTTTGATATGAACTTCTAATATACATATCATACACTGGTCTAAAGTTTGGAATAAATCAGGTTTTTAAAAAAAAAAAAAAGTTTCTTATGCTCACCAAATAACATTGAGAAATGTTATTACAATTTAAAATATATAGAAAAATATAATTCATTACTGTGATCCATTTTCAGCATCATTACTCCAGTCATCAGTGTCACATGATCCTTCAGAAATCATTCTGATATGATGATTTGATGCTCATTATTTGATTATTATCAATGTTGAAAACAGCTTCATATTTTTGTGGAGACCATTGATGACTGGGATCATTTGAATTAAAAATATGTTATTAAACATAAATGTCTTTACTTGATCAGTTTAATGAGCTTTTGCTGAATAAAATATTTTTTGTGTGTGTGTATCACAGTTTCCATGCAGTTTTGATCAAATAATTGCAGCCCTGGTGAGTATAAAATCTTAATTATTCCTAACTTTTGACCATTAGTGCATATCAACTCACCGGACGGAAGAATGATGGTGACGGTGATCAGAAGCAATAACGCCAGCAGGCCGGTGAGGATCCAGGCAGCAGATCTCCAACATCTGCCCGCACCGTCTGACACACGCTGACCTTTCATGGCAGAACAGATCCACCTGGACGCCTGCAGAACATACAAACACCTTCAGCGAGTCTCTTCAATCTCTCACAGTCCGTTTATGTGCGTGCAGTTTTCTCTTTCTGTCATTACTGTCGCTTATTCTCACTATAGTTAACACCAGACGGCGAGGCTATTACAGTAACTAGGCTACTACTGAATCTGCTCGTCAGTGATTGGACGGCTTTTCCTCATAGTATGTAAACACATACACACACCACAACAACAACAACAACAAATGTTCAGCCTGCAGGCCACAGCTCTGGAGAGACACATATTGATACGAGAGCAGACCGATCGTTCTGTGGACATGTGCTTGCCGTTTGTGCAGTATGTTCCAGAGATTTAGGAAAAAATTGATTACTTGTTAGCGAGAAGTTGAAGTGATACATATTATATATTTTTGCATGTGAAAGACATGATGTTTTCAGATTGATTTGCACGTGCCAGCTTCAAGTTTTTCACCCATTTGCCTGGACCGTCATATATGTGTAAAAATGTAAACATTCACACACACACACACAAACACACACACACAAGTAGTGTTTTCATGGTTTATGGGGACATTCCATAGGCGTAATGGTTTTTATACTGTACAAACTGTACATTCTGTCCCCCTACACTACCCCTACCCCTAAACCTACCCATCACACAAAATGTTCTGCTATTTTAGATTTTCAAAAAAGATAATTCTGTATGATTTATAAGCTTGTTTCCAAATGAGGACCAAAAAAATGCCCCCACAAGATCAACATTTACTAGTATTACTATACTTGTGGGGACATTTGGTCCCCATAATGTAGGGAATACACACACACACACACACTCTCTCACACACTCACGCACACACACACACACATTGTGTTTTCATGGTTTATGGGAACATTCCTTAGGCGTAATGGTTTTTATACTGTATAAACTGTACATTCTGTCCCCCTACACTACCCCTACCCCTAAACCTACCCATCACACAAAATGTTCTGCTATTTTAGATGTTCAAAAAAGATAATTCTGTATGATTTATAAGCTTGTTTCCTCATGGGGACCAAAAAAATGTCCCCACAAGATCAACATTTACTAGTATTACTATACCTGTGGGGACATTTGGTCCTCATAATGTAGGGAATAGCCACACTCACACATGTGTCAAAATTCGTTCATCTTCAGTACACAAATGAAAATCTTTTTTCATTTCTATCCCTCCGTTGACAGTCTACGCAAGTGACATTTTGAAGCTTCAAAAAGTTCATAAGGAGATCGTTAAATTAATCCATATGAATCGAGCGGTTTAGTCCAAATTTTCTGAAGCGACTCGATCTCTTTATATGATGCAGGCTTTTATTCACATGTAAACATTCATCACCTCACACATCAGATATGGATTGCATTCAGCCCCCCCCCCCAAAGTTTTTGATGTGTTGAGCATTATTGATCTTTATTTTATCTCCTGGTAATCAATTCTAATTCTAATTATTTTATGTCTAGTTCTTACTTTTTTAATACCTTGTATTTTCTTTCTCATTTTCATGTACGGCACTTAATTACCATTGTGTATGAAATTTGGTTTATAAATAATCAATGAAGCTAAAAATATAAACAACTACATCATCATGTTGAAATGCTATATTTTTACTATAAAACTCGTGTCTTCTAATATCGTATGCCGAGCTGCAGCGGACACAAAAGTAACTTTACTTGGACTCATTGTGCGAGCTGTCTCTTTAATACCACGTGGTTTATTTACATGTTGCTGCCGATTGGTCCAAGTCCCATAGTACTTCAAACCACGCCCCCTACAATAAAAATTGATCAATACCGCTCTTCTTCTACTTCACTTTCCTTGCTTTTTAAGCTTCACTATCGCCACCTAGTGATAACGCATCGGATCGTATAACAGAACTACAACGCCATAGTCATCCTGTTTGTTTTCGTAATTTTTTGAAGTATTTTAACTATGAAATTCTACAGTAAATTTTATTTTTATTGAAGAGGTAGGTTTAGGTTTGGATGTGAGGTTTTTAGGTATAACTACGCGAGTCTGTATTAATTTACTAAAGCAATGTAAGCTCATCTTACACACATTTCATACATATAACATAAAATAATTTACTTCAAATGATTGTTTTAGTCAATGACGACCACGCTTGTTTCTGTGGAGAACTTGTTGTAGTAGACGTAATTTGAAGGGGCGTGGTTTGTAGACACTCTTGACACACCCACCAAACAAGAGAAAACGTATCTCAAACCCCGTTGCACGCTGATGTTCAACCCAGAAACCGTGGCAAAACGTTGCGCAATGGTTTGAGCTTGAACCTGCCCCGGGTAAACAGAAGCTCAAGTATGTTCGCTTGACCAACGTCATCCACATTTGAGCTTCCGCAAAAGGTTTTGGTTTATGTTTATGACAGAATTTTAATTTTTGGGTAAACTAACCCTTTAAGTTAAATTAACGTTGTGTTTATTCAAAAAAAAAAAAAAAATCAAATCATCAAATAAATAATACAGCAAATAAATGTTTGCATTGCATTTAATCGTTTCCCCAAACATCAACTCAGCCGGATTTTACAGTGTATTTTCCTTTTTGTTTTTCCTAAAAAACCCTCCTGACCTTACACTGGAATGCGTGTAAATGGTGGGATACGGCTCAGGATCTCCGATCTGGGGGAGAATATGATATTCCGCGGGGCAGATAGTGAACATTCCGGGCCTCGGGCGCACAAAAAGACATTTCTGCTGTCTGTGGTCGCCATCGTCAGCAGCTAAACGCTACTTCCTGCGAATCTGTCACTGGGACTGTCCTGAACGCTCAGGCAGCTGATGACACCGCTGGGGCGCCTCTCGTCTCTCCCCGCGCGGAGGGGTGCGGAAGGGGGGCAGCGTTGGTTCACGGAGGCAGGAAGGTTGGAAGGAAAGCGCTGGATACTGTGAGAACTAACCGTCAGATCAAAATGAGCTTCGGCACAAGGTTGTAATAGTTAACTAAAACCCTAAAGTTCTGGTTCAGAGATCTGTCCAGTGTTAAGCCTATGCGATTTTTCACCTACTGAACGAACATCGTCCACCCGATCACTTATAAAAGAGCAGTGTTGTCTTCAAGAAGCCTCATTTGGGTGCCGAAATTTGTACGGAAGATAATAATTGTTATGCTTCACTTAACAAGAACCAATAATAATGATATAAATCAAATAAAATTATAAAAAAGACAACATTTCTCAATTGAGTCTTCACCGGCAGTTTGATTGACAGGCGATCTGACCAATCATAACCCTGAATCCGCCATTTTGTCCGTCAAAGCGGTCAGGGGAGTTAGTAGATTAACGTTGGTGAACTTGAATCACGTCTTGAAACAAAATTCCTTCTGATGTTCATTCATGTTTATTTGATGCTATAAATGAACTAGTATGAAGAGATGATCGCTTCACGAGGAGCTACAGCGATCTGATTAAACTTCTTTAAAATATTACAGTATTTTAAATATGAAACTGTTTCATACGTCTGTAAACGCGTTGTATTTTTCACTTCGTGAGAACATGATGTGTGGCGTGAGAGCGCATGGCTTGTCGGACATAGCAACCGTAACTAAAGGGGGCGGGGCTTTGCGAAGGCTAAATTTCATTTAGCTTAACAAAAACAGATAAAAATGACATTTAAAAAAAAAAACTAATAAAAATGACAAAAACACAACACAATTAGAAAACAGGCAATATGAAAATAAAAATTGTAATATAAACTATAATAAAATGTATGCTCAGAGGAAAGTTGTTATTTTTCTCTTCCGCAGGTGCCTCGAAAAAACAGTCAGAAACCTGCAAGAGCATCTAAACCAACCAAAGCTGAACCTCCATCCAGCAGCAACAGAAATCACGTCACCCGCCGAGAATCAAATCACTTCCCATTCACATGCACTTTCTGAAACCCTGTCGCGCAGAAAGCTTATTGTGCCGCCAATTAGCTGCTGAGAACGAACGCAAACTGTTGCAAGCCTGCAGACAAAATGGTGTGGTTGTGAGGGCCTGGAAATTAATCTAGTCACCAATATTATGTTTTTCAATACTCCATTCATGGCTGGATGCAACATGGATCCACGAGGGAATAATGTTGCCTTTTGTGTCGCCTGTGTTTCCCCTCCCTCTCCTTCTCACACTGACAGATCCCAGGCGCTCGCGAAAATACCCCCTTAAACTCGGAGATAACTCGCTTTTGACTTCAGGCTGGATTTTTTTTTTTAAGATACGGATTGTTACATTTTTGCATTTTATATTTTGCACGGCATTTCTTTCCCCCTCTCAAAATATAAAAACACACAAATGCAACAGGTGCACCTTAAAGTCTAAAAAAAAATCAACTATTAAAAGAACTTACTTTTGAGAAATAATAATAAATAGCAATTAATAACTATTTCCGGAATTAGTGCAGAAAATTTGAAAAAATATATGGTATTTTTTAATATGATTTTATTTTAATTTCGCATAATGTAAAAACAATCAATAATTCTTTATTTTCACAATGTAAAATGACGCCCCATAATGAGAATGATACATACCTTTGATGAAAAGCAATTTTCTTCACAAGAAAAAAGTTTTTTTTTCACAAAAAAGCAACAGTCCACTGTGAATTCAGATGGCTTGTAGCTCACAGGACACTTCTTCAACTAAGAGTTAAAGCTTAGCTGGGAAAAGAAAAAAGTGCATCCGGCTGAAGAGCAACGAGGTCTTTCATCTCACTAACCTTGTCAGTCTATAAGTACCTGGCTGCTCTCCTACGTATTATGTAAAAAAAAAAAAAAAAAAAAATACAACAGCATTGTATGTTAATGTCCTGACACCTCGTCCCTGCCTGGTTTATGTGAATGAAGAAGAAAAGGGAGGAGGAAAGAAGACAGTAAAAGCCAGCCCTTTACAGCAATCCCAGCATCTCTGGTTTCAGGTTGCGCTCACAAAAGGTGCGGTTTGGTTCATCCAAAACACTCACTCAAAAAAATATTTCAGTCTAAGTTTTATGTAATTTAATTACATAGAAATTTTACATCCATTTGGATTGCATAGTTTTAACATAAACAAATTAATAAACTTAATGTGATTCATATTTGTCAGTCATACGTAAATGAAATAGGTAAGATTTATGTAATAGTTCACAGAAAAATGCCCAGGTTAATGAACACTGTTTAGTGGTCATGTGTGTGCGCACTACTGAGTTAAAGTACCATTGAAGCAGTGTCAGAGTTAATGAGATCATTAAGTGATGATTGAGCATTAATGATGAACACCTGCTGTTAACAAGCAGAATCACTGAAGGACAGAGAAACACAAGAACTACAACTGATGAAATCAACTGAAGATAAAAGACATTTAATCTCTTACTATTCATATACTCAACTATTACATAAATCTTACCTGTTTCATTTATGTATGACTGACAAATATGAATCACATTAAGTTTATTAGTTTGTTTATGTTAAAACTATGTCATCCAAATGGATGGAAAATTGCTATGTAATTAAATTACATAAAACTTGAAATATTTTTTTGAGTGCAGTAACATGAGTGTTTGTGTGTGTTGTGTAATTATTGCCTCTGTCTTTCACTTTTAGCACATAAATCCACAACTAACAGATTTAAAAAAAACTTTATTAACAGGCCATCAGACTCATCCCGCTCCTGGATCAATAGTGTTCGGACACAGCCACGATATCAGTTCAATCGCTTTGATCGTGCAAAGTTTGGACAGCTTCCATAATCGTTACCGCCCATGTGCCGCTGTGTTTGTGAAGATCTTTACCCGAGCCGGCCTTTGACCCATTGTGATTTTCACCCAAATCAGGTTTTGACAACTTATTAGTTGCTCTTAGCAAAGTGTCATTTGAAATAGTGAGCTTCCTACACATTTCCTGACACAAATGTCTGAATATAGATGCCAAAACCTAAAGTGGCATCACATGCATCCTTTGCGGAGAGGGCCATCCCATAATGCAATGCGCCAAGCTCAATGGAGGGAAAAGTTTTAAAGATTTTACTATAAGCAGAAGACATACTGTTTATAAAAATAATTTTATATAATTATATTTAAAGAGGATATATGTAGGAATTTTTTTTTTAAATTGTATTTTATATGATGTCATTGATAGGCGACGCGCGGACACAGTCCGTGTCCTGGTTAAAATCGCTTATTTCTCTGGATTTAAACATTCTTGGAAACATTTGGGATAATGTAAGTACTCAAGTCAACAAAATAGTGGTTTTTGAAAATTTTGATCCAAAAATCTTACCTATTGTGCCTTTAAAATAAATACTTGTATTGAGGAATAGTGAGATAAAATATCAAATAATGTGTTTTAATTCCTAATAGAGTATCCGTTAATACAACTTGAGGACACTGAAGAAAGGAAAAAGAAAGTGTGACGCTTTATTATTTAATGCAGTTGGACTTCCATACAGACTTATTTAGATACTGAAATTCTGCTCTGAACGTGTTTCAATTCATCATTTTTTTTCTTCTACACTGAAAATACTAATTGACCCTTCGCCGGCAGTTTGATTGACAGGCGATCTAACCAATCATAACCCAGAATCTGCCATTTTGTCCGTCAAAGCGGTCAGGGGAGTTAGTAGATTAACGTTGGTGAAGTTGAATCACGTCTTGAAACAACATTCCTTCTGATGTTCATTCATGTTTATTTGATGCTATAAATGAACTAGTATGAAGAGATGATCGGTTCACGAGGAGCTACAGCAATCTGTCACCACACATTAAAGACACACTATACTACACAGTAAAAACCCCAGAGTTAAATCAACTCTGCTCAGATAACATTTGGTCCCTCTCTGAATAGTGTTAAAGTAACATTGAAGCAGAGTTAAAGTTAATGAGATAATTAAGCAATTAATTAAGCAATGATTGAACATTAATGATGAACACCTGCTGTTAACAAGCAGAATCACTGAAGAAAAGAGAAACACAAGAACAACAACTGACTTCAGCCACAGCCTTAGATGAAATCAACTGAAGATAAAAGACATTCAATCTCTGAAGAGTGTTACTTTAACACTAGTTCAGTGTGACTTTAACACTATTTAGAGAGGGACCAAATGTTATCTGAGCAGAGTTGATTTAACTCTGGGGATTTTACTGTGTATTTATTGATTAAACTTCTTTAAAAAATTATGATATATTAAATATGAAACTGTTTAACGTCAAAATTGTATTTATTTAGTTCAGGAGTGTTCGATTAGGGTTGGAGTTAAACTCTCTTGCCCATCCCTGCTCTATGGACTGATCCGGAATAACCTCCGTAATATCCACCTGTAATAACAGGTGAATCCCCCCTGAGCGGGATGAACGTGTGTGCGCCGCCCGACTCTTTTGTCTGGGCTGTTGAAGGCTTTCTGGTGGTGTCCGTCAAATGACAGGGCAGGTCAAAATACGGCTGAGTCTCTTTCATCAGGATAATCCACTCGATTTGGGCCGCTGCCTGGTTTTGATAAGAGAACATGATATTTATATACTTGTGGCTGCTGGGAAGGAAACATCAGGATGAGATCTGTTATTTCAATAGTTTCTCTTGGAAAATAATGAGAGAAAATGATGCAAGGATAATTAAAGTTTTATTAATCATTCTAATTCTATTCTAATTTGGGAAAGTTGTGACAAGTTTTGGACAAACGCTTTATATTTGCCTCTACTTCTTCTAGATAAGGTCAACATAACTTGTGTCGGCACCATGTTTAGAGCATATAAACTATAACTTACTAACTTCTACTAAATAAACTAACTTCTACTAAAAAAAAATCTTTGTTCAAGCTACTTTTATATTTGTTGGAAGAACAGTGTGCAGATATCTGAGAAATGAAAGCTTTAAATAGAATTAGTTGGAAAAAATGCTTGAATTGCAAGTTCAAACCATTTTAACATTATAAAAAAATACAAATACAGAGGAATATTGACAGCTGACCCAAATAGCTGGAGTTTAAAGTCAATATAAAATCAATATTGACCCTATTCTAATTCACGAGACTTTTTGTCACTTTGACATCACATTTTTAACATAATTGTGATCAAAATGTGTACTCACAGTGCCAGTTACAGTTTAATATTTTTTCCCTTGGTAAATTTAGGGAAATGCCATTTTATACTTTGCAAGATTTTAAAAAAATCATTATTTTGCTATGCGAGTACATAGATTACAATATTCATTGTTCAGGGTTTTTCTGGTTTGTCTCTTGTTTAGTCAGTATTTAGGTTGTGGGAACATGGCTTCAGGGTGAGAGTATAGCTTTCGGTCATTATGTTCCCATACAGGTCTCTCTTAAAGATATAATGTTCTCAAAACATTAGCTTAAAAACTATTTATATATCGTTCGTGGATTTTTTTTTCCCTGAAACGTTTTAATTGGATGTTAATCAAACTCTTTTTTTAAAGGTACAATATGTAACTTTTTTTGTTTAAATGTAACTAAATTTAAATAATGAGTCAATAACTAATCAATCCTTAATATAATCCAAAATATGTTTGTGCCTTACCCTCATTCATTATGCTAAGACTAAGTGTTTATATTTTAGATCGGGTGGGATGGTTTTGGCGGGAAATTGCGTAACCTTTCCCGTGCTGCATGGGATTTGAAAAGTTGTAAAAGCAACGCGGAGAAGATGGTGTTTTTATTTTATTTTGATGGTGTTAAAGTACTAGTTCACCCAAAAATGAGAATTCAGTCATTAATTCCTCACGCTCATGTTGCTCTACATCCGTAAGACCTTCATTCATCTTCTGAACTCAAATTTTTAAGAAATTTGTAAATCAATGCAAAGATATAGAATAATGACACCATGTTCTTTGGGAGCTTATTAGTCAATTATTAATAATTATTAGCTAATTTTTACTGTAAAGCTGCTTTGACACAATTTGCATTGTAAAAAGCGCTATATAAGTAAAGTAAAAAAAAAAGATATTTTTGATGAAATCCGATGGTTCAGTGATTCTCTATCGACAGTAAGATAATTAACACTTTCAATTCCCAGAAAGATACGAATCTTTAGTTTCGAATCAGTGGTTCGGAGCGCCAAAGTCATGTGATTTCAGTAAACAAGGCTTCGTTACGTCATAAGTGATTCGAAATTTCAATAATTTATGTGACTTTGGCAGTTTAATACGCGAACTGACCCACTGATTCGACACAAAAGATTCGTAAAGCTTCATGAATCAGTGATTTGAAATCGTCTATCACTAGATATTTTTGAATTTTTTGTGCACAAATAGTATTCTCGTCGCTTTATAATATTACTATTGATATTATAAATGATGCGTTTGTGTGAGAAAAACATCCATAAAGTAAAATATCTAGCTTCTGCCGTATTCAACTTAGGAAGGAAGTGTAATGCCTCTCACATTTCTGATGCAACTGTAGTTACACTTTCTTCCTAAGTTTAATATGGAAGGTGGTCTCGCTGAAGCTAGATATTTTACTTTATAACTTGTTAAATATGGATTTTTTTTTTTTTTTTACACAAACGCCCCGGAGCCATGTGGAGTACGTTTATGATGGATGGATGCACTTTCTTCAGCTTCATACTCATTGGTCCCCTTCACCATTATAAAGCTTTGATGCATCAGGATATTTATTAATAAAACTCCAATTGTGTTCATCTGAAAGAAGAAACTCATATACACCTAAAATGGCTTGAGGGCGAGTAAATCTTGGGAAAATTTTCATTTTAAAGTGAACTAATCCTTTAATGGGTAAGGCTACAGTCTTCAGACAGTCAGCTTGAGATCCTTTCCATCTAAACTGGTTATTTTTCTTAAGCTTATCGTGGATATTTTATGAGCAGTAGGATAACCATATTCATCCGCACATTCAAACAGAGCCGAAGCACAACCAAAACAATGTTCTTCCACAAAATACATGCATTTTTTTAACCACTAGAGGGCCAAAAGATACATAGTGGACCTTTAAATGTTATTCTCACAAAATGATAAATGTTCTCAAAACAAAGAAAAACATTTTAAATATTCAGAGAACAAACAGAAACACAGTTATTTTTGTTAGCTTTGTAAGTCTCACAGCTTCATTGTGTATTTGAAGGTCACAATGAACTTATGTAAGTTTCTCAATGTCTTCACCTAAGTTATATAACAGTGTCACATGTACAGATATTCATATCCCGAATCCGACATGTTCCACTTCAACATCCTGTAGCTTTTGTTCGTAACTTGTTTGTGTCCCTCAAATACGGATTGTTATTTTGTTAACTGGTTTTCACTGAACTGACACGGTTCATTTTTATATCTACTGTGTAGGACTAGTGAAGAGCGTTACAGTGATTTTTACCTCATGTAAATGGTGAAATCCCTGGTTAGAGGAACTTTGGTGATCCAAATGGTGCTTTGAATAGATATTCAATGGCTGAGATGAGAGCAATGAATCAAATACATTTTGTATCAAAGTATTATCATTTTACATATTTTTTTTTTTGTTTTTGTTTTTTACAGAGACAGTGTTCTTAAAGAATGATCGATGAATATTTGATTCGTAGTAGTAATCAGAATTATCCTAATTAGATAATATTAATTATTTAATCATATTATTGTCCATAAATATCAGAAGAAATACTTCTTATAGACGGTATTTTTTTAACAATATATATTCACATTATTGTCCATAATTATTGGAAAGAAATACATCTAATCAGAATATAATTAATAATATTTATTCTCATTATTTTCCATAACTATAAGAATAAATACTTCAATCAGATATGTATTAATAATTTTATTTTTAATTTTCAATAATAACCAGAATAAATGTAAACATGCATTTGCAGCTATTTCACATCAACTTTCATTTTTACTTCATTAGAAGATCTATTTGTAGCTGTGATTATGATCAGAATAGCATAATAGCATATTTACACTCACCTAAAGGGTTATTAGGAACAGCACACTAATACTGTGTTTGACCTGCTTTCGCCTTCAGAACCGCCTTAATTCTACGTGGCATTGATTCAACAAGGTGCTGAAAGCATTCTTTAGAAATGTTGGCCCATATTGATCGGATAGCATCTTGCAGTTGATGGAGATTTGTGGGATGCACATCCAGGGCACGAAGCTCCCGTTCCACCACATCCCAAAGATGCTCTATTGGGTTGAGATCTGGTGACGTTGGGGGCCATTTTAGTGCAGTGAACTCATTGTCATGTTCAAGAAACCAATTTGAAATGATTCGAGCTTTGTGACGTGGTGCATTATCCTGCTGGAAGTAGCCATCAGAGGATGGGTACATGGTGGTCATGAAGGGATGGACATGGTCAGAAACAATGCTCAGGTAGGCCGTGGCATTTAAACGATGCCCAATTGGCACTAAGGGGCCTAAAGTGTGCCAAGAAAACACCCCCACACCATTACACCACCACTACCAGCCTGCACAGTGGTAACAAGGCATGATGGATCCATGTTCTCATTCTGTTTACGCCAAATTCTGACTCTACCATCTGAATGTCTCAACAGAAATCGAGACTCATCAGACCAGGCAACATTTTTCCAGTCTTCAACTGTCCGATTTTGGTGAGCTCGTGCAAATTGTAGCCTCTTTTTCCTATTTGTAGTGGAGATGAGTGGTACCCGGTGGGGTCTTCTGCTGTTGTAGCCCATCCGCCTCAAGGTTGTGTGTGTTGTGGCTTCACAAATGCTTTGCTGCAGACCTCGGTTGTAACGAGTGGTTATTTCAGTCAAAGTTGCTCTTCTATCAGCTTGAATCCGTCGGTCCATTCTCCTCTAACCTCCAGCATCAACAAGGCATTTTCGCCAACAGGACTGATGCATACTGGATGTTTTTCCCTTTTCACACCATTCTTTGTAAACCCTAGAAATGGTTGGGCGTGAAAATCCCAGTAACTGAGCAGATTGTGAAATACTCAGACCACCAACAACCATGCCACGCTCAAAATTGCTTAAATCACCTTTCTTTCCCTTTCTGACATTCAGTTTGGAGTTCAGGAGATTGCCTTGACCAGGACCACACCCCTAAATGCATTGAAGCAACTGCCATGTGATTGGTTGATTAGATAATTGCATTAATGAGAAATTGAACAGGTGTTCCTAATAATCCTTTAGGTGAGTGTACATTGTGCCAGTAGGGCATTTTTATACCTGGATCATCTACTACAATTTGGAAAAATGCGCAAAACTATAATCAGAAAAGAAAATTATTAGAAATCCAATTTTTTTTTTAAATGATATCTGGACATTTAATTAACTAGCAACATGGGGAAGTCGTGTGACAACAATGTAGGATACCACTCTAAGGTATATCAATGTAAGGATGCATACTGTTTAACTTAATATATTTTTTTAAATAGTAGGCCAATCTCCTATTTTTCTCTGTTAACCTTAAATATGATATCATATATTTCTTTCACCGCATATCAAATATAACTTTGAAACTATTGTGTAGCAGATGCTTGTGTTTCCATGAAGAATACCTGTCATGTCAGACTCTCTCTGGGTGGTGTCTTATTCTGCAGTTCATGAACATAAAGAAGGCCGGACTCAATTGTCTTATATGGGATCACAGCCTGAAGCTGCGGAAGGTTTTGTTGGACTCTGTGAATGTGAACAACTCTGAAATAATACTGATCATTTAAGCTGCTCTAGTTTGTCAAAGATCATGTTGTAGCTTCTGGCTTTTATTATTGAGAGAGAAGTATCAAAACCACACAAAAATAAACAAACATGTGCTCTTGGCTATGTGAGATTGCTGACAGTTAAATATTTTCTAAGTTTTTAAACTTCAATATGAACTGGAGCTTTAAAATGCCACAAATATTTTGTCATATCCAAGGACATATATATTTTTTTCTATTCTTTTCCCCTTCTTTCTTCCTCTTTACACTCTGTAAGCAGGAATGAATGGCTCTGCCAACTGTTTATGCCTTGTTGTTGTTTGGGTTTTCTTTTTTTGTTACTTTGTTAACACTCTTCTTGTTGTAATTGCTGCTAATGACTATATAACCTCGGGAAAAACAAAGAGACTAATATTAGCGTAGATGCATTCTTCTTATGATGTAAAATGTACATCGGATGTAATGGGCAGTGTTCCCAGTTCTGGTTGACCTAATTTACGCAGCCTAACAATCCTTTAACAGATATTAATTATAGAAATGCCATAATGTGTTATGTGTGTGCCCGGTTAAAGAGATGTGTTTTTAGTCTAGAAAAGAAAATAGATACTAGTATGTTTTATGGATAAAATGTTAAAATGGCTTGCCATACAAAGCATTTGTTTCAAATGTGGGATTCAGAGCACATACTAGCCGCAAATGAATAAGTACTAGCACCTAATGGAATAGATACTATTATCTAAAAAATAAGTACTGGTCGCATGAAAATAGATACTAGTGCATTTTAAGGATAAAATGTTAAAATGGCTTGCCATACAAATAATTCATTTTGAACAAGTCATTCGGAGCACGCACTAGTAGAACATTTAATAACATTTAATCCTTAATAGTACTCATTCGTTATAAGTACTATTAAGGATTAAATGTTATCACGGCTTGCCATACGAAGCATTTGTTTCGAACGAAGGATTCGGAGCACACACTAGTAGCAAATGAATAAGTACTAGTATCTAATGGAATAGATACTATTATCTAAAAAATAAGTACTGGTAGTATGAAAATAGATACTAGTGCATTTTAAGGATAAAATGTTAAAATGGCTTGCCATATGAAGCATTTGTTTCGAATGAGGGATTCAGAGCACACACTAGTAGCAAATGAATAAGTACTAGTACCTAATGGAATAGATACTATTATCTAAAAAATAAGTACTGGTAGTATGAAAATAGATACTAGTGCATTTTAAGGATAAAATGTTAAAATGGCTTGCCATACGAATAATTCGTTTTGAACAAGTGATTTGGAGCACGCACTAGTAGAAAATGAATAAGTACTATTAAGGATTAAATGTTATCCCGGCTTGCCATACGAAGCATTTGTTTCGAACTAGGGATTCGGAGCACAAACTAGTCGCAAATGAATAAGTACTTCTATTCTCTTCTTGCATTTACACGGAGTAACTAAGTTAGTAGATACGGGAAGAAGGAGGCGGGAACCGGTGAACGTTAAATATAACTTTAATATATCATAAAATAAACAAAAAACAAAACGAAAGTAAATGGCGTCAGTCCCTCACAGTCCTGCACATACAAACATAATAAAACATAACACAAAATCCAGGCCTGGTCAGCTGTCGTCCTTCACTGTCATTGCTCCCCTTTTATGCAAACAAGGGAAGGCAAGCAAAACACACACACACACACACACACACACACACACACACACACACACACACACACACACACAACCAAAGACAGACCATCCATGACAACAACACCAGACACTGAACAAGGGGAACACTAGGATATAAATATACAGGATAAAGAGAGGCTAACTAGGAACAGGTCAGGGTAATCAATCACTATGGCAACAAACAAGCATAACTATAGAAACAAAGTAAAACAAGAACCAAACAGGACTTGGGAATGTCAAATACACTTCAAAATAAAAGTCCAAATAGCAAAAACAAGAAATACAAGTAGCAGGGAACATGTAACATTACTCTCCTACTCCTGTACATTGTTCATCACGCTCTATTTTCAAGTCATTTTCCTCCTCGTTAGCACCATAATATTATGACTCATTTCTATGACTTAGTTATTTTGTAGAATATTCACTTCATCTCCTTTTTTAACCATGAATTAATTCATTATAGAGAATTTTCACTCTGCAATGAACAGTTTTAGTATAATATATTTCTTCATTGGTGCAATATTTATAAACACTTGACTACATCAACACATGTTTGACATGAGTGTCGTATGTAATATAAGTATGTTTTATATATATATATATATATATATATATATATATATATATATATATATACAGGGTTGTGGAGAAACGAAATACAAGTAACTTAGTTATGTATTTAAAATACAAAATTTGTATTTCATTACAGTTACATTTTACATGGGTGGTAATCAGATTACAGTTAGAATTTGAAATGTATTTTAGATTACCAAAGTGATTACTTTGAATTTTAATGTCATTTAAACATTAATGTAAACATTACTGGATGATCCACGACTGTTTTCATGTTTTGCGGCAGTTGTTTGAATGCCTTGTAATTGTAAAAAAAAAAAGTAATTGCAGCTTTTTATCTCACAATTCGACTTTTTTCCTGGCAATTGCGAGTTTGCATCTCACAATTCTGACTTTTTTTTTCAAAAGTCCAAGATTTGAACTCACAACTGTATTTTATAAAATCAGAATTGGGAGATATAAATTCATAATTGCAAGTTATAAAGTCAGAATTACATGATAAAAACTTGCAATACTGATTTTTTTTCTAGCAATTGCGAGTTTATATCTCATAATTTTTACTTTTCTCAATATTGTGAGTTTATATCTCATAATTCTGACTTTTCTCAATATTGTGAGTTTATGTCTCATAATTCTGACTTTTCTCAATATTGTGAGTTTATATCTCATAATTCTGACTTTTCTCAATATTGTGAGTTTATATCTCATAATTCTGACTTTTCTCAATATTGTGAGTTTATATCTCATAATTCTGACTTTTCTCAATATTGTGAGTTTATATCTCATAATTTTTACTTTTCTCAATATTGTGAGTTTATATATCATAATTTTTACTTTTCTCAATATTGTGAGTTTATATCTCATAATTCTGACTTTTCTCAATATTGCGAGTTTATATCTCATAATTCTGACTTTTCTCAATATTGCGAGTTTATGTCTCATAATTTTGACTGTATAACAATTGCAACTTTATATCATGCAATTCTGAGAAAAAAGTCAGAATTGTGAGATAAAAACTCACAATTACCTTTTTTGTGTGTGATACATAAATATTAGTATTCCAAATTATTCTAAAGTAAACTTGAGTAATGTAACGAAATACGTTATAAATTACTTTTTATTTTGTAATCTGTAGTGAAATACATTTTAAAAGTAACCCCCCCAGCCCTGTATATATATATGTATATATATATATATATATATATATATATATATATATGAATGAATGACAAATACCACCTTTTAACGCACTTAAAAAAATAGTAAAGTTACAGTAAACAACAGAAAATGAGCCTTAATAAGAATAAATAATCACTCATGTGAATAATGAACTGAGCCCAATGTGAGTGTTGTACTGTCGCCGAACGTCCAGCAGCGGTCGCTGTGTCCTCAGAGAAGCTCTGATGTCCAGAGCAGCAGCCGGACACTGAAGCAACTGGTGCTTTAAGACGCGACCGGACGACAAACATCGCGCTGACGCGGTTTCTCGAGGATTAATGCCAGTTTAAAAGCGTCTTTCAGAGGTTTCCAGTGAAGCTAGAGGAACATATGAAGCCCATCTTGAAGTTTTCATGCGGAGGAAGGTACGTGTGCTTATATCCCGCGTTCACAGCTCATTAATTCTCTCATTAAAGTCTCTGTGGAGAAACAGCTCACGAGCCCAGCAGTATGACGCGTATTTGTTTTGATTCTATGCACATATGATACATTGTATCATTGCGTGTGTGTTTTATTTATTTGTATCATTGTGTCAGCGTGTTTGTATCATTGTGGCTGTGATCATTTTGCGTCATTGTATCTGTGTGTCATTGTGTTTGTCTTATTTTAACATTTTAACGTGTTTTCTCTGCATGTTTCTAAGTGACAAAGATGTTTTTTGTGATTCATAGGTGAGATTCCGCATGCATGTTTAACTGATTCGTGAAACATTATTCTGAGTGTAAAAGAACACAAGTTGACAGCTAAATTGGAATATGTCTAATGACGCCACTTGTATACAACCCCAGTTTGGACACACGTGACTGAATTGTGTTTCTCATAAAACACACATTTTAAATATTTGAAGTTGGTGTGTAGACAAATATAAATGTATGTGCATCACGTGACTACATCATCTCCATTTGTGTTATTTAATAGAGTTTACTGTTATTCTAAAATTAGGAAATGAATTATAATAGAATGGTTGTGTCCAAACTATTGCTCATATAGCTTTGTTTATATAATTTTAGTTTGTTTGTGATGTTTGTGCATGTGTTTTCTTTATTAAAGTGCCCCTGTTATGAGTTTTCGGAGATTAACTAATACAGCTGTTTGTAAAAGCGCTGCACAATTTCCAAAGATCAAACGATAAAGTTATTGTTTCCCAAAAAGAAAGACTCTATTCTGAACGGCATTCCAGTCTCTTTTCCTGCGGAACCTGTGCAGGTTTGTAACAAATTTGCATAATGCCAACCTGCGGTCCTCATTGGCTGTTTGAGAACGACGCCTGCTTGTATTTGTGTCTGAGACTTTAATAGTTTGGTTTGTGTTGTTCGTGTTTTCTGCTGCCGAAGCAAATCAACTTTGCAGTAAGCGGTCGACCAATCGCAACAGACTGGGCTGTGTGACCAATCAGAGCACAGCAGGTTCTTTAAAAGGCGGGGTTTAGAGAAACCGAATCTTCGAACTAACCGTTTTAGACACTGAGAAAAAAAAGCTGCAGTGTATATTCGTGCTTTTTGACCTTGAATGCATGTAAACCTATTGTAGAAAACCTTAAAACAATTTAGGAGCCTTTAATAGGGGCACTTTACATAAGTTCTGAATCCTTCTGTTGGCATGTTGATAATCATCTTTCATCTCCGCTCTTTTCAGTAGGCGTGTTGGATAGTGTGTGCATGCTGTGTAACATCATCATTTTCATCCCAGCTGCATGCTTTCTGTCGGGAATTTGGTGTGGCCTCCATTAACGGCATCATGGACGAAAACCGTGATGACAATAACCCTCCGATTCTCTCCTCCAAGAAAGGCTCGACCGGCCACAAACGCAGCTGCTGCAGGTCCAAGCGTGATTCCGGCCCTGATCCGCGGCGGGATGTGGAGCGTCTCCGCGCCACGCTAGAAGTGGAGCGCAGTCGGAACCAGCAGGCTCACCGGCGCTTCTCTCTGGAGCTGCGGAGGCAGCGCGAGGAGGCGCGCGAGGAGCGGGAGCGCGCGCTGAGGGAGCTGACGTACCGACACGAGCAGCAGAAGACGCTGGAGCTGCTACGGCAGCGGGAAGCTCTGAGCCGAGAGCGCGCGGCGGAGGTTCGGCGTTTGTTGCGCTGGCGGAGTCGGGAGAGGAAACCTGCGGAGAACTCGAATCTCAGACAAACACGAGAAGTTAAGCGTCAACTAGCTGATGAGATTGCTGGAACCTGGGTACAAGATCTCAAACTTGGATGTAAAGGTAACGGTGCGGCGTATCGCAAACTCGAGGAGCTGCTGAAGACGCTGCTCGCGCAGGCCGATGGGCCGCAGGTTGCTTTACTCCAGCGCCTTCAACAGGAATTGGATATAGAGAAGAGCTACTTCCTGTGTCACCTGCTGGAAGCCCACAGCCGACCGTCACAGGAGGGAAGGGAAGACCGCACAGGGTGCGACGTTTGTTATACTATTTATTCATATTTTGATTTTTCTTGTTTTTCATTTTCTTTGGTAACGCTTTACAATAAGGTAATGTTTTTTAAAGGTGCACTGTGTAGTTATTTCGCCACTAGGGGTCGCTACACTCTTCTAAACAATAACAAAGGCGTAGATTGATGACGCAGTGAATATGGAACTTGTCATCATGCCGATGGATCTAATAATGTTTATGGACGAGTGAATGCATGTTTTATCATGACTGTGGTGTGAAGCAGGGCGGGGCCGAGAGTCGCGGGCGCAATTACTAATGAGAGACAGATATCAGTGACACACGCGAGTCCCGCGGGATATAAAGAAACGAGGACATTTCATTCTACCGAACTACTCACAAGTGCTGAAACTCTCCTCATACAGGTCAGTTTATTTGAGGAGTTAAACTGTGAGGAAACGCAGCGCTGTTTCACTCGCTCTAACGTCACACTATCATAGTGTGCTGAAAGTTGTGATGTTTAGTATTAGTTTGTTGTCTGTATGAGACTAACAGTGAGATAGATCAACATTACAGTGTCACACTGATGATATTCTTCGTCGTGTTGAGCTTTATAACATTGATCAGTCTTATGTAGCCTCTACATTTGCTCACCTCGTCTAATAACGTGCGAGAGCGTCTCTGTCAAGTCAAAGTTTGTCGTAAAGCTCTCGGAAACGCCACGCCTCCTTTTATTTCTCCTCATGTCCAAAAGTTCGCTTGCCATGGTCCTTAATGCTTGAACGAAACCACAACAGTGAGCCGCTAGACGTTACGCAGGTGTCTGCGTCTGTTGCCATGGTTACTGTGCAGCGCAAGTGGAAACCAGGGATAACGCAGATATTACGTCATTGACAGGCGCAAGTGACAAAGAAGGCACTATTTAAAATTGTGAATTTCTCTGAATTTACAAGAAACATTTATGATAATGTAAGTACACAGCTGAACGAAATATAGAACACTGTGCACGTGGTTTTTGGATATTTTTATATAAATGTTTTACATATTGTACCTTTTAACTGAATGAACTAAAAATACTTCATTTACATAACATAACACTTCATTTTACAGTGCCGTAGTTACACATTATTATAGTAATAACAGCAAATTATGCATAATTACAGGCAACTAACCCTAAATCAAACCCTAATTGTAACTCTAAAGTAAGTACATGTAGTTAGTTAATAGTTCTCAGTACTTATTTGAGTAATTACAATGTAACTACCGCACTGTAACATAGTAACCAATACTCTTTCCCGCCATAGAGTGGTCGAACTATGACGTCACTTTGAAGGCAGTTCGCATCACGCTGGTTCACTCCACAAAAACCCAGCAGGATTTTCCCATAGGCTTTTGGATTATCGCAAAAATAAGTTCTGTGATCAACAACAGTTTATGATACTTGCATGTTTTGTTCATCAAGATGATTACAACTTCTATAAATTGTGAAGGCTAAATCAGGGCTAACATTTGCCACAGAAGGTGTCGCTGGGGGGATTTTGTTTTGCATTAATAAGTTCAATTACTAATAACAGTGCTTCCCACATATAGACTTTACTTGGGCGGTCCGAGTATATTTGGAGACACTTTTTTGCTTTTATTATTTTTTTATCCTCTAATACTTTTTTTTATCCTGTGAGATAATGAAACCATCTCAAATCTCAACAAATCTCCCCCCGCCCTACATGTTTTGTTCCTGCTCGTTCTGTGTGCGCGGGAAATGTTTACTTCCGCTGACATTCCCGCGTGCGCTGCAGAGACGCGGTGGATATGTCTTAAGGGTGGCGCTGTTGGGCTTCAGACGGCTTCCCAATCGACGAATCGCGCACATTTGTGCCAAGCGATTGCTCATGAACTCGAGTAGATGAATCATGACAATGTCTACTTTATGGCCTTTATATAATGTTTTAGAGATGGCTGGAAGAATGCATATTTTATTTCTCTCTTCTAAAGAATCGGCCCGCAATAGTATAGACATTTCAAAATAAGAGTCTCAGTGTATTTTGCGCTTGTTTATAATTGAAAGTCAAACTCTAAGTTTTTTTTTTTGTTTTTTTTTCATCTGGGCATTGGTATTTTGGTTACACAACTTGTATTTAATTTGATTATAAAAAGAGTGCTCCTTACTTGCTTTCTGTGTAATTCAGTTATCATTTGAAGATTTTTGATCTTTTCCTACTTTTCCGTATATTAGTGAGTCAATAAGTGCTTCTCTGCCACCATCTAGTGGTCATTTCTTCCAGGTTTCGGCCTACAAAAATGTTCCAACACTCAGAATTTTCGACTTGCTGTGTTTTCACTGTTTTACAGTAGGGGGCGCTATTACGCATCTTCTGAATGAGTACAGAATCTCCAGATCAAAACACAGACAAAATGAGCAGAAACAAGCAATAAAAACAATGCTTTTGCAAAAAAAAAAAAAAAACACAATTTTCTCAGCTTTTTGTTCAAAATGTTCAAAAACGAATGCATGAAACTAGAATAAAATGTTCTTTTTTGTTGTTTGTTTTTTCAAAAGCGGAGACTCTATTTTTTTTTTTGACACGTTCAGATCTTTGACATGGCAAATCTTTAAAAAAAATGCGCTGGAGTTAAATTGATTTCAACATTTACCAGTACATTATTAAAATAAATAATTTTATCTGTTTACATGAACTAAGAAACATTTCCAAAGATGAATAAATACTGTTACAACTGTATTGCTCATTGTTATATTATTATTATTATAGTAAATATTAATATTTTGAATTAGCTTTTATTTTATATTTTTATTGGTAACTCTACAGGACGGTTGTGTGTGTTGACTGCATTCGTTAACACATTATTAAAATCAAAAGTTGTATCTTTTAATATTATTTAATGAACTTGAGTGACATGAACTAAAAATGAGCAGTCGTAGTTCTATTAAAAAACGTTAACGTAGATTGAGTACTGTAACAAATGCATTGCTTATTGTTCGTTAATATTAGTTAATGAACTAATATGACACTTATTGTAAAGCGTTAGCCTTCCATATCAAAATTTATTTATGCTTTTGCGTTTTTATTAATAAAATTCTTAAATTAGTTTTATTTCATTTGATTGCCAGGGTAACCTTTTTTTTTTTTTTTTTTTTAAATGTAGGTCTTTCATCCAATATTTATATTTTATTGTATTTCAGCAGAGGGTGTGTGGTGAAAGCATCCAGGCCGAGGTCAAAGAGTTGTGTGCACCTTCTGAGTGGCGCCAAGGAGGGAAATCTCGCCCTCTTCCGCTCCTGCTCCCTATCCCGAAGTGAATCTTCCCAACCTATGAAGAAGAAAAAGAAGCAGGACAGTGAAACTCCTCCGCTCAGCTCATCTCCAACAGAGGAAGAGGCGTCTAAAGGAGACCTTCTGGAGGAGGATTTACCTGAGCCGGGGTCATCTGATGAGGGATCGGAGAAGTGCTCAACATCCCGATGCTCAGAGGACAATATGGATGATTTGGTAAGAACTTTTTTTTTTTTTTATAAAGATAGATAAACAGTTTATTGTCCCTAAATGGGAGATTTGTTTTTACAGACTGTCATACAGTACATGCAACTGGCAAAAAAAAAATAAAATTATAGCATTATTTGTGTTGTTTCCTCTGACCGAGCTCTTTCTCAATCTTTTTCTTCTCTGCATTTCTCCTTTTCTCTAGCTTACTTGTCTAATAAGCCTGGCATTATATATATTAGGAATGTTGTTGGCAAATTGCTTTTGTTCCGAAATCGCTTTGGTAAATAATTTGTTTTTGCGTTTTCAGCATTGCTGTCAGTTTTCTCCTTCAGGTCAACTGCTGTCAAAATTCATTTATATTAATCAGGGATTGAAAAGCCAGTATTTGCATGCCTGCATTAGTGCTGCTAAAAAAAAGAAAAAAATTAATGGCACCTTTTTCTGTAATTAATCGTGATTAATCACACCTAACATTTACAGTTTTTAATATATTATAAATACTTTCACATTGAATCTCCAAAATAATGTAAAAACTGCATATAGCATATTTTAAATACGTTTAATGTCATCTTTTTTTACTAAATACTACAATTTTAGCCATTAATTATACCCACTCAACATTATAGTGTAATTTAAATAGGTTTAAAAATGTTAAGTAAACTTAAAATAGTCTTCACATAAACCCATTGTAATAAATGTCATATTTAGCTGGGCCTCTAATATATCAGGGCTCAACGATAACGGATTTTTCTATTCTGATTTTTACCTGCCCTGCCAATAAAAGTTATTGTTTTGTTGTTTGTGACCCATCTTACCTTGTAAACGGAGATTTAAGATTTTCAGGAAGGACTAACAGGTAAATAATCAGAAAACTGGATAATATAGATTAATCATTATTAAAACTACAAAAGTTATTCAGTCAAGAGCAGTGAAAGATTTGTCTTTTGTTCTTTGATTAACATTAAGCATTAAGTTTATTAGGCTGCCGTCACTTTAAGACCTGACGCACGTGTCGCGGATCTGATACGCATCATATTTTCTCTCTCTGCTTTTTGTTGATTTTAACACTCTTTTAACTGATTTACGAATATGCTTACGAGGATACTTGTCAATAATGGGCATTTCGGCATAATTTTGTGTATTCTAGCGCGAAAGAGCAATCAATTATGTCGGTAAGATTAATAATAAAAAAAAATAATAAATTATTTCAGTCTAAAATATCTGTTTTCTATGTGAATACATTGTAAAATGTAATTTATATCCAGTGATCAAAGCTGAATTTTCAGCATCATTACTCCAGTCTTCAGAGTCACATGATCCTTCAGAAATCATTCTGATTTGATGCTCAAGAAACATTTATGTTTTTACTGTTACTTTTGATCAATTTAATGCACAAAATATTATTTTTTTTAATCTTTCTGACCCAAAACCTTTGAACGGCAGTGTATATTTTGCATTTCTACACCACTAATTGAATTTGCAGAGCTTGTATGGTTGTGTCCTTCTACAGATTTTCATCAGCTCACACTTCCTGCAAACAGAATACGCTTTTATCGGTTCACGTTGGATCTTGCTTGCAGAATCTGGAATTAGATCAGTGTGGAAAGGCACATTTCTGCAGAGCTGCTGAGTCTTTAACCTTCTTTAGATGTAATCGATTGTGACAGGGAATGCAATCGGTCAGAAAAACGTTCCCTAAACACTCACGTCAACTTGCTGCCATGTTTCTTTGTAGTTGCCAGATTTAGCAACGTTCCCCTTGGACTCTCAGAATAGATGGATGGAGGGAGGATTAATCTATACGCAGCAGTCACTTTATTAAACAATAACCCAAACTAAAAACATGCAAGAGTACAGGAGAAATAACAATCAACTAAAAATAAATGAGAATGGACAAAGAACAACTCAAACTCAGGGCTTTACAGAGCAACTAAACCGCTAAACAAGGAGCAGGTGCGTAAATCAAACAATGCGTTGCCATGACAACAAATGTAAACATACTTAGAAACCATGGATCTGCCAGTCGTGGGTCTTTCGCTCTCCATAATGAAGCATTTAAAAGTTAATGACCAAACACATCTTTATAAAAGTTCACAATGTTGTTGCAGATGTGATATAATGTGGATAACATTGATTAAATATCATTTTGTGAGGTTAGATACTGATTATTAATCACCCAAACCCCTTTATCTAAACCTCTCTACTTGATCATCGGTCTCGCACATCTGCCGCCATGTTTGTAGTTTTTTACTACTTTTTATTCGTGATTGTAGTTCAAGTCGAATCCTCATCCAATATTAGCAGTTCGAGACCTTCAGACAGTTCTGACTAGCGTTAGTATCTTTTCTAACTGATGCGACAATGGGAATTCCCGTATCGGACTTCCAAATAATACCAAATTCCCATAGACTTTCATTAAGGGGGTCAAAATTTGTATACAATAAAATCACTAGCAAAGCTTATAAACGTATTAAAACATGCTAGCCATGTGTTAAAACGTGTTAGCAACAAGATATCTCATGCTAGCAATTTGTTAAAACATGGTAGCAATGTGTTAATTGATGTTAGAAACATGCTAGCAAATATTAAATCATGCTTAAAATATGTTAGCAGTGTGCTAGTAACATGTTAAAACATGGCATGTGCTAATTGATGCTAGAAACATGCTAGCATTGCGCTAATTCATGCTAGCAGTGTGCTAATTCATGCTAGCTACATGCTAAAACATGTTAGTGTTGTGGTAATACTAGAAACATGTTAGTAAAATGTTATAATTTGCTAGCCAAATGTTAAATCATGTTAGAAACATGCTAGCAAATATTAAATCATGCTTAAAATATGTTAGCAGTGTGCTAGTAACATGTTAAAACATGGCATGTGTTAATTGATGTTAGAAACATGCTAGCAGTGTGCTAATTCATGCTAGCAACATGCTAAAACATGTTAGTATTGTGTTAATGCCAGAAACATGTTAGTAAAATTTTAAATCATGTTAGAAACATGTTACCAATTTGAAAGCATGCTAACATGTCAAAACATGTTAACAATGCGTTAAACCATGCTAGCAACATCTTATCTGTCTGTCTATCCGTTTTCTGATGGACTGTATTGCCTTCAAAACTTTCAAAGTTCATGGTTTAAAACTATGTTAAACTTTCTGGTCAGGCTTTGTCAGGCCAACATCAAAATTTGTCTTAACAAGCCTTTTTCATCTAGCTTTGTTGTGTAATGCTAACCATAAAGGAGAGGGTGAACGAATGAAAGACAAAGAGACCCCCTCCTGCGCTGATACTGTGGAATGAATAATTCACACGTACAGAACAAACTCAGGAAATAGCCGTCTACTGCCACTGTGAAACCGTGTGTCACAATGTTTTGATTGTTCTGAAGTTTTTAGTTCCCTGTGCATAGAGAGGAACAGTTAGTGGCGTAAAGTTGATCTTCTGGACATTGGCGTTGTTTATGTAAGCTATTGAACAGTTTTGCAATGGATCTTATGGTGTTTCAACTCTGGATTATGGGGTTTTAGTTCTATTTTTCTCAGGTTTAAATCTGTTTAATAGAAGGTTTCAGTTGAATTGATTACCTCACAGACTACATAACAATGATTTCGCTCAGTGCATTTGTTGTCCGCTTATATAATGATGATTATGTCCACGTTTCAGGTCGAAAGTCTTATCGGCATTGGATTGCAACTACAGTCACGCGATTCAGTTAAAAAAAAAAAACATAATAAAATAATTATTGTGTGGAGAGAAATACAGTTTAAGGTAAAGAGCTAGCATTTCTGTAGCAGTGTTGTTTAGTATTATTTATATAGTTTTTTTTAATTTTAGTAATTTTATGTGCTAATGTTTTTTTTTTTTTTTTAAACTTATATTTAGCTTTAATGACGCATACAGCACAGCGTTATTTTATAACCTGATCTATTTAAGAAAAATGTTAACCCTTTAACTGCGTTTTTCATTGCCTTTTTCCCCGATCACATATCGGGTTAACATCGTAAATTAGTTAAAAAAAAAAAAGCTTAGAAACTGAAAATTAATCCTGTAAAAAGCGTTTTGAAATCAGACATTGTGTTACCATGGAAACTTTAAAACCTTTTAGCATGCTCCTCCCCCTAGTGGGCGTCAGCATGTTTCATATTACAAAGTTTATTTCAAGATAAATTTTTCTAATCGTGACAAAACGCATATTGTTGTAAAGGTCTGAGACTCAAGGTTCCATATTTGGCAACTGTTTTGTGTTAGAAGTGATATTGTGACAGAAATTTATTAATTTGTTACAGTAGAACACTGACAGAGATCAAAAAAAATTCAATGGAATGTGTGGGTCACCTGGTGGTTATTTTTGGTACACACTCAAAAAAATATTTCAGTCTAAACATAATTATGTAATTTCATTACATAGCAATTTTCCATCCATTTGGATGACATAGTTTTAACATAAACAAACTAATAAACTTAATGTGATTCATATTCGTCAGTCATATGTAAATGAAATAGGTAAGATTTATGTAATAGTTGAGTATATGAATAGTGAGAGATTAAATGTCTTTTATCTTCAGTTGATTTCATCAGTTGTAGTTCTTGTGTTTCTCTGTTCTTCAGTGATTCTGCTTGTTAACAGCAGGTGTTCATCATTAATGCTCAATCATCTCTTAATGATCTCATTAACTCTGACACTGCTTCAATGGTACTTTAACTCAGTAGTGCGCACACACATGACCACTAAACAGTGTTCATTAACCTGTGAACTATTACATAAATCTTACCTATTTCATTTACATATGACTGAGAAATATGAATCACATTAAGTTTATAAGTTTGTTTATGTCAAAACTATGTAATCCAAATGGATGTAAAATTGCTATGTAATTAAATTACATAAAATTTATGTTTAGACAAATATTTTTTTGAGTGCAACGCCTAAACAAAATCTCATAGGAACTTACATTTTTGTGATATCAACTTCACATTTGGAACACAACATGGTTAGATATTAGTCTTTGATTTTATGACGATTTTAGAGTAAAAACTATTTTGTAAAATATATATTTAGTATAAATATTTAACATTTGTTTTTACAGTAACTTCTATAACTTTTCTACAATTTAATTTTTTTCAACTTAAGCAAGAATCTGCTGAATGTCTTCTTTTAAAATGAAGGTCTGTATTCTAAAGCATTCGTGAATTACAACCATGTAGGGGGTGTCTGAATTTACACCAGTTAAGGGGTTAAATAGCCTTGAGAATACTATGGTATTATAGGCATTCAGTGCAGCTGTTGGGCTATAAAAAGCCCGCTGACATGTGCTGTTTATTTTGAGGAATATACACTGCCATTCAAGTGTCATGAAGAATGGCTGAATGTTTATTATAAATCAGGGTTGGGGAATTATACATCTCTTAAAGCCAATTCGCACCGCACAGACAAACACCAACAAGCAAGTTGGCCGTTGAATTTGCAATTCTGTGAGGAAAAAACTGTTCACACTGCCTCAACAAACACAACAAACGAGTCACAGAGAGTCTGGCTGGGAAAAATTGAGATCTACAGTACTGTGCAAAAGTTTTAGGCAGGTGTGAAAAAATGCTGTAAAGTAAGAATGCTTTCAAAAATAGACATGTTAATAGTTTATATTTATCAATTAACAAAATGCAAAGTGAGTGAACAGAAGAAAAATCTACATCAAATCAATATTTGGTGTGACCACCCTTTGCCTTCAAAACAGCATCAATTCTTCTAGGTACACTTGCACACAGTTTTTGAAGGAACTCGGCAGGTAGGTTGGCCCAAACATCTTGGAGAACTAACCACAGTTCCTCTGTGGATTTAGGCAGCCTCAGTTGCTTCTCTCTCTTCATGTAATCCCAGACAGACTCGATGATGTTGAGATCAGGGCTCTGTGGGGGCCATACCATCACTTCCAGGACTCCTTGTTCTTCTTTACACTGAAGATAGTTCTTAATGACTTTCGCTGTATGTTTGGGGTCGTTGTCATGCTGCAGAATAAATTTGGGGCCAATCAGATGCCTCCCTGATGGTATTGCATGATGGATAAGTATCTGCCTGTACTTCTCAGCATTGAGGATACCATTAATTCTGACCAAATCCCCAACTCCATTTGCAGAAATGCAGCCCCAAACTTGCAAGGAACCTCCACCATGCTTCACTGTTGCGTGCAGACACTCATTCGTGTACCGCTCTCCAGCCCTTCGGCGAACAAACTGCCTTCTGCTACAGCCAAATATTTCAAATTTTGATTCATCAGTCCAGAGCACCTGCTGCCATTTTTCTGCACCCCAGTTCCTGTGTTTTCGTGCATAGTTGAGTCGCTTGGCCTTGTTTCCACGTCGGAGGTATGGCTTTTTGGCCGCAAGTCTTCCATGAAGGCCACTTCTGACCAGACTTCTCCGGACAGTAGATGGGTGTACCAGGGTCCCACTGTTTTCTGCCAATTCTGAGCTAATGGCACTGCTCGACATCTTCTGATTGCGAAGGGAAGTAAGCATGATGTGTCTTTCATCTGCTGCAGTAAGTTTCCTTGGCCGACCACTGCGTCTACGGTCCTCAACGTTGCCTGTTTCTTTGTGCTTCTTCAAAAGAGCTTGGACAGCACATCTGGAAACCCCTGTCTGCCTTGAAATTTCTGCCTGGGAGAGACCTTGCTGATGCAGTATAACTACCTTGTGTCTTGTTGCTGTGCTCAGTCTTGCCATGGTGTATGACTTTTGACAGTAAACTGTCTTCAGCAACCTCACCTTGTTAGCTGAGTTTGGCTGTTCCTCACCCAGTTTTATTCCTCCTACACAGCTGTTTCTGTTTCAGTTAATGATTGTGTTTCAACCTACATATTGAATTGATGATCATTAGCACCTGTTTGGTATAATTGTTTAATCATACACCTAACTATATGCCTACAAAATCCCTGACTTTGTGCAAGTTTACCTTGAAGAATTGATGCTGTTTTGAAGGTAAAGGGTGGTCACACCAAATATGGATTTGATTTAGATTTTTCTTCTGTTCACTCACTTTGCATTTTGTTAATTGATAAATATAATCTATTACCAAGTTTATTTTTGAAAGCATTCTTACTTTACAGCATTTTTTCACACCTGCCTAAAACTTTTGCACAGTACTGTATATCCATGTTAACAATATTCTCAGGCAAGTTCTTAGATTCATAGTATAGTATCAAATATTTTCATTGTATTGAGGCAAACATAAAAATACTAACCTGAAATCCGAAGCGCTAGCCATTGATCTGATCCCTTGCGTTGGGGTTGGTGTAGCCGGTTTTTAAACTTTTTTTAGCGCGACCCATCAAAGGCATACACAACCGTTTGTAACTAAACAAGCCAAAACGAACTCATTTAAAACTAAATTTAGGTTAATCCTGCGTTGCTCTCACGCTCATACCTCTCTTTTTCAGCACGAATCCAAATATTTCCATTTCGCAAAGTATTTGGATGCTATTGGCTACTTACTATTTATTATGTAAAGTCCTTCACGCACGCGTTCCAGTGTTGATAGAAAAAAATAATCCTCTTCACGTGAGTAAAACTGGCATCACCACAGAGGAGCAGTGCTCTGGACTATTTAAATTGAGTATTGTAACTTTTATATGTTTTGACTTTATTTTATTTTTATAATGAACAAACTGCGGCGTCACGTTTGCAGTGTTTTGTTGTGTGTGCGTGAGGCGCCGGCGCGAACAAACCGCAATATTTGCATCATCGTCATGTCAGATTACGTCAGAGTTTGTTGGCGTTTGTTGGAAAACCATACCACACTGCTCAGACGACCCAACGCCGATTAAACATGTCCAGTCGGGTGAAAACAGACTCCGACCAACAGACACCGACAGGGGTATCACACTGATCCAACAGACGTTTTGGCGTTTGACGGTGCGGTGTGAATCGGCCTTTAAAGGTACAGTTCCTCTAGAGATGTTTATCCTGTCATCATGTACTCACCCTCATGTTGTTCCTGACCTCTATGATTTAAAAGATATTTTGAATAATGCATCAGTGTTTTTGGCCATATAACAAAAGTCAACAGGGTCCAGTGTGGTTTGCACCCCATTTACTATCAAAATATCTTCTTTCGTGTTCCACAAAAGAAAGCTATACAGATTCGGAGCCAAGATACCAGCACAAAAACACACTCAACAAAATAGTGTGATCGACAGAATTCCAGAAAATGTTGAAATATATTTATATATATTTTTTGTGTCAAAATTGCACATCCCTAATTCTAACTATTTGCTTGTTGTTTATGTTTTATTTTGAGCTAATAGAGTCGCTGGGGTCTGTTTTTGGCATAACTGGGTCACTCCCCCCTTTCCTCCCAAAAACTGGTGCGAGGTTACGCAGAGCAGCTCTGAATTATTGATATTAGCTTGAGATAAACCCAAACAACAGTGTGACAGCGCCAGACGCACGTTCTCGACATGACAAAGACCCATCGGATCATTCATGTGTCTCGAGCTTAAAAACCTGTGGTGTGTCAAGAAGACCTGTTTCAAGCTTCTGAACTTCGTGGCTCTTTTACGCTTTTGTCTTGTGCAGTTTTGGTGTCATGAATCTGCCGGAGTGTGTTTAATGGGGCCGGTGAAGGCACACAAATTCCAGAAAGCCAGAAATCTGCCAGTTTTTCCTCTCTTGTTAAGATGAACATTGCTGAACAAATTTGTCATCAATTTTTTAAATATAACAGGATGTTTTGTCCTCTTTTGTCAGACATACGGCTCTAATGCTGTGCTCACTGTCCAGTATGTTGATCTTGCCCTGCTGATATTGACATCAGACCCCTGTGGTTATTGAATATGTCACTTGGCTTGCTGTAAGGTCTCTTTTGGCCTTCTCTACACAACTCTGCATTGCAGACTGGGTTTCTCTGAGCTCATATCTTTCGTGTTTGTGTTGCCCAGTTCATCTCCAGTGAAAAACATTTCTCGTCCTATTATTTTTGGAAGTGTTGGTTGTTTAAGTTCATGAATTTGTATTTGCCCAGGTTTCAGATGTTGAGCCTTCCATTTATGTTAAATAACGTGTAACTTTAATTTTCAACCCACTTTGTATTGGTACAGTGTCGGGAGTATATTGACAGAACGGCAGTTTTTCCCCTCCATTTGGCCTTAAACACTGTTCTTGGTCATCCAGATTGAAATGTTAACTACAAACATGGAAGTGTTTCAGATTTTCCATCATGGCATTCTCTCTGCATTTACGATTCTTTGTAGGCTTTAGCCGCTGCTTACAGCGCACTGGATCCTTCACTGGAAACTCACAAGTTTGCTAAGAAGTATTTCCTACTAAAGCAAGGCAGTATTTGACTCTGGTAAGTGTATCTGTGGCACACTGATGGGAGTGGCCTTGGGTGGCAACATGGCCAGTGCATTATGGGTGTTGAAGTTTTCTTACCTGTTTGACAAAAGAAGACAACAGCCTTTTTTTCTGTTTTTTTTCAAATCCGGTAGCACCGATTTCAAAAATGGTTTTACCTTTCTAATGTATAGGCAGACAAGTTTTATTGAAAGCCCATTTTGGGGTGAGATACCCCTTTAACTGTAGTAATTTAATTCATATAGTAACTATGGTGTCTAATTCATGAATGTCAAAGGTTAGATAGCAGTTACGAAACAGTGGATTGTACTACATTATACGTCATTGTTTGCATCTACATTTTAAAGGTCCGCTGAAGTGCTTTGAAACGGGAAGACAGGGCCTATAATAGCCTATAGCTTTTCGTTTATATCACAGCCAGGTCCATTGAGCCCGATAAAACCTCAATTTCCTCCTAATCTCCTCCATATCTCTTTTAAAATGCAATTCAAATGGATTTTGTGGAATTTCGCGTGATGCCAACTTGAAACCAGACTTTATTTGCCCCAATGGAAAGCATATTTACGCCGTCTGAATCGTTCCCTATTGTTAGAATTTTCGCTTTGGGTGTGAGAGGTCCTGGGTTCAAATCCCGGACGAGCCCCCACTTTACGCCCATGTAGAAAACGGCAAATGTCTGCCGGTTTCAGACGCAGCGTCAGCATCTATTTATAGTGTAGGGGGCGGGATGCTTTAGATTCTAGAGAGCATTTGATTGGACAGAAATGGTGATGTCATCAAAATCGTTCATCTATATTGGCGGAAGCGAGAAACTGTAAGTTTTGAACTCATATCTTCTAAATGAAAATTGTGTCATTGTTTTGGAGCACACTAGCTTATAGATAACAGTAAAGCTAACGTTCAAGCCAATTTTTATTTCATGGTGACTTTAAATATTTGAGACATATTTGTTTGTTTTTTGGTGACACATTTGTGTCTTTTTTGTGTCTGTGTTTTCTCTGTATTTTCTCTGTGTGTGTCAGTAGGTTAACAGTGTTAGATTGGTCATTTGCTGTTAAGTGTGTTTGATGCTTCAGGCTGTTCGAGAGCAGCTCAGATCTGAAGACTTACTATGTTACGCCGTGTGCTGTTGCCTTTCATTGATCTTAATTAAGTTTATGGTCTGGCACAGTGAGTAAAATGAACGCCACTGATCTGTTTAGTAAAGGGTGTGTGTTGGTGTTTGTACAGAGTGAATTAAATGTGTGTAATCCAATTAGAAATCATGACTGAGATTACAGCCAGTGCAGCACTGGAAAAAACTCAAGACTGTGTGTGTGTGTCTCGTATTTTATACTATGGTTACATCGTGTGATGCTTTAACTCTTGTGTTCTGTTCCGGGTCAATTTGACCCGTTTAGATTTTAAAGTTGTTGAAAATACTGTTTTTTTTCTTGATATTTTGTGACTTTTTCTCATTTATCATCATGCAAAGTTTCAACATGCTGGTGTTTTTTGACATATACAAACAAAATTACTGTTACGTTCGTGACGTTCGCCGGGTCAATTTGACCCGCATATTTTAACGCTCTAAAGCAACTGACCCAAAATAATAACATTTCTTGGTTATATTTTGTTATTTTATTTTTTTACCACCTTATGAAGCTAAAAAATGAGGTTTTCCACACATATTTCAGTACAGAAAAATGTTTTAAGCAGCAGCATGTGTGTGAAGTTCAGATCCAGAAAACACACACTTGCTCATCATGTCAGAACAAACTTCTTGACTTCATGAAATGAGTTTACAAAACAGCCAACTTAGGAAAAGTACATATTTTCATTATACAGCCACATTTAATCGTTCAGTTATGATGTTCTAAGAACAAAAAAAGTTAAAAATCCACTGTTTATTTTCAAATTTTGTCAAAACAAATCAGTTTTAAAAAATGGTTAAAAAACATTTTCATTAAATCATATCTTCAGATATATATTTTTTGGAATATTTGACAAATGTTGATATTAAAAGTTTACAGTTTGTCCCTGAATCTTTGTTGTTTTTCATAGAGTGATTTTTGAGGAATTGTATTGAATCCAATTAGGGTCGATTTGACCCGCTCCATAACGAGTGGACACAGAAATCCAACAGCGCAGAAGAGTTAAACAATCAGGCAGTTGAGATTTGCTCTGTATTATCAGTTAATGTGAGTATACTTTGCAGATATATTTTATGTCCAACTAAATTTATTTTCATCTCTTTGTGTGGTACATGAGTCAGCTTGTTTTAGACTAGTTGGCAAAGAGTATTTGCTGATCTCATTTTTCCTCCTTGCTTAAGCCTGATGATAAATCTCACTTATATATATATATGAGAAAGGAAAGGAAAATCTCTTGGTCTTGGTTTCGCACTGCTTTGTGACTGAAGTTTGACAGCGTTCCAATTGGGAAAACCAATTGGGAAAGAAATAACAAGCACTCTAGCCGTCTGTTGTCCCACTCAATATTTTTTCGTTGCATGTACCACCCGAGCAGTAAAATCCAGCTCAACATAAACCCATAATAATTGATGAGGCAGCCACGAGCGTCGCAACCACTCCATGAAATTGTGTCTCTTTGTGTGAAGACCTGACGTCTAATGAGATGTTAATGGAGCGTGTTTTACCTCAGACCCACACACACGGGGGGTTTTCATCGGCTCGGAGTTCACTTCTTCTCCCCGCGAGGGTTACTCTGTCTCTCTGTGTGTGTTTGCTCAGTGGAGAGGCAATTAGTGGAGCGTTTTTCCATGTGAGAGCAAGCCAATTGAACTCCATGGAGGTGGATAGCATTGCTGGATAATTCAATTTAAAAACCACTAGAGTTTTCACTGCTTCTGTATGTCATAATTTTGGATTCATATTTTACTTGTAGTAGTATGATGCATGTCTGTTGGTGCATGTTATTTTAATACTATTTTATACACACACAAATATATTGTCCTTTTTTTTCTTCATATAAATATTTAGGCTTAATGGGGTCATGAATTGAGAAATCAACTTTTCCTTGAGATTTTATATATATATAAGAAGTCATCGTTCTATAAGAATATCCTGTAAGTTTCCGAACTGAAAACTTCCTTGTTAGTCCAATAAAAGCCTTTATTGTCATCAGGACCATCAAACGAGGTGAAACCCCGCCTCCACAGAAGAAATCAACGCCTACTTCATCATTAGCTCCGCCCACTGTTGTGTTAGTGAGATGAGGAGAGAAGAGCGATAGAGGACTGAAATAACATTACCTTTCACAGGATCCTAATGCTAGGAATATGATGATTTATTTTCAACAATGTGAGTGTCTCAGTTGAGCTTCATTTATTTGTATTCGGTACATTTCACTGTGGATTCTTTGGTGAATCAATCGCATTTCGGCGCAGACTTTTACAATATGTAAATCAACAACATGTGAGGAACTGTGTTCATTCTAATGCCTGATTTGATATGATTCATGTTCAGTCACATGTTCTCTGTGTCAGTGAATCAAACCAGTGAATAAACACTCAATTCTCATAGTAGGATGAAAATAATCTGTTATTTAAACAGTGATTAAATTATATATAACGGCACAAGTTTATCAGTTCTGGACTCGCTCCAGTGAATCTCTTAGTTACATCACGTTTACATTTTTTATGATGAACGCTTTCGTTAGTGTGCAGAAATTGAGTTGATCGCTGCTTTCATGTCTGTGATCGGCTATAATGGTCATCACTGCAACCTTTCATGCCACAATCGAAATATAACGCCATAAATATGAATGTTATTAGATGTGCTAAAAGTTTTCGAGAGAGTAATACTTACTATTTCATATGCAAAGACGTCAGCCAATCACAGCAGCGTCTCACAGCAGACACGCCCCTTAAAACAGAGCATTCAAATAAAATCAGGGGAAAATCAGGAAAAATGCCTATTTCTAAATTATAATGTTAGTATGCTTCTTATATCAAAAAATTGTCATAAGTACACTCCAGGAAACATTATAAAACAATGCCGTTCATGACCCCTTTAATTTATTAACGTTAGTATTCCAGTTAGTATTTTTAGTGCTTTACCTTAGTTATTTCGGTTTGTTAGTTCATGTAATACTTATATTTTATTGTGTGGAGTTTCAGCTTAATTTTAATTAACAAAAATATTTTAATAGATTTAGTAAACAATATGCATTCATTAGTAACACTTTTAAAATAGTTCCCATTAGTTAATGCATTAACAATGAGCAATATATTAGTTAGTGTTATCTTTGTTAACGTTGGTTGATAAAAATACAACTGTTCTTTGTTAGTTCATGTCAGCTCAGGTCCATTAAATATTGTTAACCGATGCAACTTTAGATTTTAATCATGAATTAGTAAATAACTAAGATTAAAGTGTTTTGTTCGTTGTTAGTTCATGTTAACTAATGAAGTTAATAATAAGGAACCGTTGCCAAGATATTAGAGGTTTCAGTATCAGTTTGATCATTGGTTAACATTAACTAATACTGACATCTATCAAAAAGAAAAGTCTATTCTGAGGCAGAACGTTATTATTAAAGATTTTGAACTTCATAAATAGTTTGCTATTAGACCAGGAACATGCATTAATACAGTAAATAGGGTTCATGTGGACTTCATTGACAGAATCCCTTGTGCATTTCTGTATTTCTACAATCTCCTGTTTGATTCCACATTCCAGACACCGTACGTCATCGCTACCATTGTCTCTCAATGCTAATATTGGAGAAGGTGCGTGTGGCCCTCCTTTGGTCCTTTCCGTCGAGCAGCGCTGCCTCTTTGACGATCAATAGAGCGACATCATTCCAGCGTCATCTCCATGGAAACCATCCTGTTCCGTGGCTGTGATTGGCTCCCTCTCAGAGCCTGCTTGAATGTCATTGGAGGACCCCCCCCCCACACACACACACACACACACACACTCGCTCTCGCTCTCTCTCTCGCTCAGCCACACACTCTCCTCTTCATCTTAATGTTGTTATCTTACCAAACACACATTTAGGCAGAGAACCGAGATCCAGCGTGAGCGCTGAAGCATCACTCAAAACAAGGATCATTCCTTCATGAACTGGCACATCCATGCGGAGGGATGATAAGGATGAGAGGACGGCGCAATGAGCCGAGAGCAAATCCAGCGCGTGGAGAGGAAATTAAGAGACCTGTTAGAAAATAAGACATCACCTTCCGTCTTGGTCTTTCAACACGGTTGTCCCCTTTTTTCTCTCTCGCTTGGACTCTTTTGTATTTACAGCAGTTGGACGTTGAGCAATATATGGATGACGCTGAGAGCTTGCTGCAGTCCTGGTGACTAGATCTCATCAGCTTCATCTAAATACGTCTCTGCATTTCTCGAACTAGGATTTCCTTTTGTACATCAAGACGTTGACGTTACTGTTTTTTGTGTATTTTGAGAGCGATGCACTTGATTTGAGGTACGTGAGCTCGGCAGTGTCTCTTTAAGAATTCGCAACAGCTTTTTCCTATTGCGACTTTGCATTAATGAATCGTTTTTGAGAAGCTGGACTAGAAAACCCGTGACTGTTTACACCGCTTGAGAAAAGTGGTATATTTCCTCCATGTCCTTGCAAATGTACCCTTTTGGAGGCATCCTTGAAACCTGTCGGAAACGGAGTGATGCACGACTTATGCACTAGGCCAGAGCCGTCCGAACCTCCTCAACACGGTTCACCCACGCCGGAGATGAGTAGCGGTGAACCCGAATCTCCAGCTGGCCCCGGGCATCCTGACAGAGAGAAGCCAGAGGAGAGGGCGCCGGGTTCAGACGCACTGAGCGGGATGAACCTGGGATCCTCCACGACTAATGGAAACGGCAGCGTGACTGTGCCGCCCACCGTTTTGGGCAAGCGGCATCATTCTCTGTACGAGGGGCTGAACGGATGCGAGGCGGGAGGCTTTGGAAAGGTGCGTTTATCTGTTCGGCAAATATTCCTGCTTCTTTGCTTGGCCATTCATAGTCTTTCTCATACAGCCAGTCATTTTTAACCATGGAGTTGTCAGGTTTCAGATTTCTCACTGTATATGTGAGTTGTCGTTTTTATTTGCATGTTTATGAAGATGAACAAAATAATGTGCATTGATCGTGCATTCTGATTTACTCTCAAAATGTGGAAATCATATAATGTCTTTGTCTTTTAAGCGATGTTTCGAGCTATTTTCTCAGATGTTGGAACCAAATGCTCTACATGAAAGTTTCTGTGCAAAGCTCATGAATATTTAATGAGGCATGCTTTGAGGCAGTTCGTGATTGGTTGACTTTTCTGAAACTGCATTGTTTCACTGTTTTTGGAGCAGTTTGGAGATGTGAAACGTAGCTTGATCCAGGGTTAAAACCTTCCATTATTCAGGGTTAAGCCAAGGTTAAGCCTAGTGTGAAAATCCCTACAGTATTTCACCCTGTTCTTCTTGTATTTATTTGCTGTTGTGTGTCAGAGTTCAAGGTCTTATCGAATACAGGAATCGATCATGTGACTCACGAATATATGCAGAATAGAAAGTGCTTGTTCTTACCTTTTTATATAGGCAGATGTTCTAGTCTTATTAGATGTATGCATAATCTGTTATGTCAAATTCTTATATTTAATCAAATTGAATTAGAAAAATAAGACACTATTGGCTGTTCAATCAGTATCACCAAAATCCATTTTTGCACTGCAGAAGTGGCATCTAAATCAGCCTTTAGATGTATTGACATTGCAAAAAAATATTTAAGCTCAAAAAATGGGATATGTCATGTGTTTAATTGCTGTTTCTTTGTAAGATTTACTAAATTTCTGAGTGGGAAGTGTTTCGACACAAATTGTTTTCTCAGTGTAGTTGGCGGCAAGTCACTGTGGTAATGACTGAGTCATTGAATCATTCATTCAACCGATTCGTTCAAATGGCTGATTCTTTCAAGAACAAAGCAAGTGAGTGTCTTTATGAATGGATCATTGTTCAAAAATGCTGATTCATTCAGGAACGAATCAGAACTGTGTGTCTCCCACACAAAACGGTTCCGTTGTAGCTTTATTGGAACTATTTTCACTGGCGAAACTGGGCAAGAACAGACAATATTGACTAAAATATAACTCACAATATTAACTTCTTGATTAAACCGTATAAAAACAATATCACACTTGCAGTCATGCTCATATTCTGATATTGTTGAAAAAGACAAAAAAAAACTTAATTGAATTTTAGGTCTTTCTAATTGCTTTCTACATCATGCAGTGAAAGTGTGCACTATAAAAGCAGGTGACATACTCTATAATGCCAGCTTCCACATCGTTAAAACACCAGTTATGATATTACAGTAGATGATACATATCAAACAGCCTTATGTTTCATCTGTAATGCGTTTGTCAACAGCTAAATTCAGACACAGTGGGTGACCTCAACCCATATTCCCTGCTGCAGACTTAATGTGGGACAGCGCAGGATTCACTTAATGTGGCCTCATTGAAAATCAATAGCAGCGCTGCAGATTGTCTTGTTCCTGTTACTGACCTCAGCGATCATTCTGAAGGTGTGAAGGTTTGGCTTAAGTGACGGACGCCTGGTGACGAGCCTCACCTCTGACGACCTTGACCTGGTGCTCTTTTCTGCTTAACTGAGCTTCTTACTAGAATGAAAGTTGTTCAGAATATTCTAAAAAAAAAAAGTAGCTGCCTTGTCAATTGTGAAAACATTCATCAAAAAAATCTCCATGTTCTGATCACATGAGGGTGAGTAAGTGGATTTTTGGGTGAACTATTCCTTTAAAGGGCTGCGAATTATAAAGGCTCCAGGGCCAGAAATAGAAATTGAGAGAAAGATTGGGATACTGAGAGGGAGGAGGGTGAGCTCTATTAGAAGTGCTCCCATGGGATGCTGGGAGGAGAAAGAGATGGATGGATGAATAGAAAGATGGATTTTGGCTCATGCATGATTGAATTTGTGGCAGGGATGTGGTGCCCTTATATTGCCCGTCCCGCTGCTCCTGACCGAATCGTGACGCTCTCCAGCCCTGCGGGGGGCAGACATGGTTCAGACACTGTCTGATATTTAAAAGGCCTTTCGGAGGACGTCCAAATTATCATCCTGTCTGATTTGGATCTACACCAGTTATCCTCGTGTGAACCCTCTAATTTTGTGGGTGTTTTCTCTGTACAAGATTCCTTCAAGTGTTCAAGCGCTCTTTGGTAACGCAAACAAAATACAATTAATTCAGTTAAATGTTTATATTTACAACATAACGCAATACCGGTAATGTAAACCAAAAGGCGTGGAATTAATTTTGAAGACACTAAATTGTCTAGCAAGTCATTTGTATTCCAAGCAAATTCATATATATATATATATATCATAATTACAATCAATCAAAGATTGATTCATTGTGGGCATCGACTTTTAGAACGACGACATTCTTCTTTCCAAAATCTGGCGCGATTACTAATGAGAGACAGATATCAGTGACACACGCGAGTCCCGCGGGATATAAAGAAACGAGGACATTTCATTCTACCGAACTACTCACAAGTGCTGAAACTCTCCTCATACAGGTCAGTTTATTTGAGGAGTTAAACTGTGAGGAAACGCAGCGCTGTTTCACTCGCTCTAACGTCACACTATCATAGTGTGCTGAAAGTTGTGATGTTTAGTATTAGTTTGTTGACTGTATGAGAGTAACAGTGAGATAGATCAACATTACAGTATCACACTGATGATATTCTTCGTCGTGTTGAGCTTTATAACATTGATCAGTCTTATGTAGCCTCTACATTTGCTCACCTCGTCTAATAACGTGCGAGAGCGTCTCTGTCAAGTCAAAGTTTGTCGTAAAGCTCTCGGAAACGCCACGCCTCCTTTTATTTCTCCTCATGTCCCAAAGTTCGCTTGCCATGATCCATAATGTTTGAACGAAACCACAACAGTGAGCCGCTAGACGTTACGCAGCTGTCTGCGTCTGTTGCCATGGTTACTATGCGGAAACCAGGGATAACGCAGATATTACGTGATTGACAGGCAACAAGTGACAAGCGAGGGACGGACACTATTTAAAATTGTGAATTTCTCTGAATTTACAAATTCTTGGAAACATTTAGGATCATGTAAGTACACAGCTGAACGAAATATAGAACACTGTGCACGTGGTTTTTGGATATTTTTATTTAGAAATCTTACATATTGTGCCTTTAACAGTACACGACTGCCCCAGAATGAGCTACAAAACTAAATTACAACTGCTATCACACTCTTGTCATTTTTGTGTGCAACATGCATCAACGCCGGTTGTGTTTCCTGTTGAGTATTTGGCTGGAGAAGAGGGCTGTGCGGATTTGTCGGACGTATGCTAGAACCGAGCAGTCGTGAAGCACACACACACCCTCACACGTCGACACACTCGGCACCTGTCAGATCGCCAAACACCCGCCGTCGGCGCCGGGTGGCCAAGGTGACACTTTAACACTGTAAATCTCTGACTGAGAGCGAGACTACAGACTCCTCGAGGATCACACTGAAAGGACATTATCGTCTACTTTTTTGTTTTTGTTGTTTTTTTCTGCCTTATGTTCACTTATATGATTGTAGGTCAATTAGGCTTTTTGTGATCATTTTCCATCCTTATCCAGGCTGCTTTTGCTACTGTACCTTTAAGACATATGCATGCATTAGCATTGACAGACTTGTTTGTATATGCATATGCAAGTAATGGCATATACATCAGTATTTAAATTGCACATACAAAAAAGTTTGTCAGTGTTAAAACATTTATATGACTTTAACGTGGTATATGGGTGGAAATATGTTATCGAGAATGTGGTTATGTTATCTTTAAATAAAACTGAAACTATAAAAAACTTAAGTATTTAAAAAACTTAAAAAAAATAAGTATAAAAAAATTAAACTTTATTTCAGCTAGTAAAATTTCTCATTTTTGTTTAGTTTTAAGTTGAAGTGCTAAAATAAACTTAAAAAATAATACATTTAATACAAACAAAAAATAATAAAAATGGCTCACACAAACAATAAAATTACTCTTTTTTTTTAATATAAATTTTAAATGCAATTAAAATTAAAAGAAAATATGTCATCTAATTCAAAGTATTATCAAAAACTACAATAGTATCAGTAATAATAAAATAGGTTGTGATTTTGACAAGCTATTTCTGAGGGTTTATGTCTCTATATTGCATTGAGATCTTAATGCCCTAAAAAAAAAACTTTATTTTCTTAACGTAAAATAAAAATCTTTAGTTTTAGATGTAAAACACGAGCTGCAAATATTCTTATCCACACAGATTCGCCACATAGTAAATTAAAAAAGAGCAAAATCCAGATTGCCATGATAAAACTCTTTTATAAGCTGTAATTCTCCCAAATTTTTGTCTGTTGTAAAAGATCAATAATTTGAGAATGGATGAAGCTCTTTGAGAACATGAGCAATCATGTTATCTGATTAATAGCACTGAGCTGGAAAACACCTCTGGGAACCGTGTGTGTGTGTGTGTGTGTGTGTGTGAGAGAGTGTGTGTGAGAGAGTGTGTGTGTGTGAGAGAGTGTGTGTGTGTGTGTTTGTTTTAAAGGAGTCTCGACCCCTCGATATATTGATCCGGATTCTTCATTCTCCTCTCCATACTTTGCTTCCCTGCTGGAGCTCTCGGAGAAGATTGATTTTAGCTTTTCCAAAATGGAGTAGCAGTCATGTCTATTTCAGTCTGACTTGACAAGAAAGCTGTTTTCTTTCAGAGAAGTCTTGAATGATCTCGACAGGTGGATGTTTTCACCACAGTTTAGGGAACAAATAAGCACCGTGAAACAGACAAATAAATATTCTTTTCTTTCACCATCATCTTAATTTTCTCCCCAGAGTGTCGTCTTGACGCAGGACAGGCTGAGTTTAGTTCAGGACAGTGTCATTTGACGTTGGTGGCTGGTAATGAGTCGTATTTAAGGTCGTATTAAGTTTCTGCTCACATTATTCTGTGCTGTGGGACATTACCTGACAGAAGATCGTTTCACAGATATTTGAGCCGTTTTTTGTTAAACCATAATGGGTTCAGTCTTCAAAACTGCGTCTCTTTTAAAAGCTGATGTCTTCTGTTCACATGTGAGAGGGCAACATTCTCATCCTACTTTACTTTCACTTTTCCAAGGGAGAAAGGATCTTGATTTTATGCGTAAGGAATTGAATTGGGATAGTGAAAGTGGGCATTATGTTACGTTACGTTTTCAGAATGTGTTTATTAAGGATGTACAATATATCAGTACCGGCCGATATGTTCATTTTTAATGTTCCCCGATAAGAAAATTTGGTCGATTATATTAAGCTGATAAATAATGGATCATTACCTTTAAATATGCATTGTTCACCATGATGGTTTTCAATTGCTTTCGGAGAATATTATTCCTTTTTATTTATCCAATTTATATGCAAGTAATGATGTTCAATGACTGGTTTGCATTATTTAGGCATTATTTCATTTATTTGTTAAGCGAAAGATTATTTTGTTTTATTATTTGAGTGTAAAATTAATTTTAAAAATGACACCGGTTCAAACTAGACTACTGAAATATATATGTTTGATTTATATTAAAGTACTTGATACATGGATTTTAACGGTGAGACCTTTTTTTTTTTTAGTAATCGGGTCTCTCTATAAAAATGTGAATTTTATCGGCCAATATATCAATTATCGGCTTTCATATATAGAATTGCCGGTTATTGGTATTGGCTAAATTTTCATATGGGTGCATCCCTAGTTGTGGTTGTTTTTATTGTCGAGCTCTGCTGTTTCCGCTGCACTGAGGATCCGCATTGACCCAGTTCTCTAACGCGACAGTAGAAGGAAAAGTGGAGCGATGCTTCTGCTTTCATCCAGGTGTGTGTATGTTACTTTCAATCTCTCTTGTTCTGCCTACCTGTCAATCAAAGCTCAGTTGGTTCGCTCACACACACACACACACACACACACACACACACACACACACACACACACACACACACACACACACACACGCACACACACGCACACACACACGGGAACCCGAAGGACTCCGGTTACCCCCGTTTCTGATCCCCCTCAAAGTGGCTTTTGGGAGCTTGAACTGTCAAAGCAGATGTGAGCGTGACCCGGGCGAACCCCCCTGACTCTCTGATGTGCTTTGAAAGAACACATGTCAGCTGATTCTGACTGCAGACCAATCCACCGCTGTCCCGTTTGGGAATGCACTGGATGACAAAAAAAGGAAACATTTCCATCGTTTTGAAATGGAAGCCAATCATCTCCTCCCAGGATGCTTTGAAACCTCATCCAGAGCTACACCAAAGAGAAAGAACACGCTCAGGCCATCCCAAAATCAAATGAATAAAATAAGTGACAATGCCTGACATTTATTATTATGATAAATTAGGCGCATGTTCCCTCTAATTCTCTATTTTCATTAAATGTATATGCAAATTAGTTTTTTTTCCATGTTAGAAAACTGAAGTACAATTGCATACACATCCTGATAGTATTTGTTGTTTAGAATTGAATTAATTTTATTTTTACTGAAATTATTTAATTGCATATTTTATTTAAAAAATAATAATATTCATATATAATATGAATAATATAATAATAATAATAACAATAATAATATATAATATTAAAAATAAAAATATTGTTTTTTAATTAAATTATCAGTAATGGTCTTGTATATATTATTCATATATAATAATAATATAATAATAATAATAATAATAATATATAATATTAAAAATAAACATATTGTTTTTTAATTAAATTATCAGTAATTGTCTTGTATATATTATTCATATATAATAATAATATTATAATAATAATAATAATAATAATAATAATAATATATAATATTAAAAATTAAAATATTGTTTTTTAATTAAATTATCAGTAATGGTTTATCATTTTTATTTACATTACGCGCTGTTTTTTTTTGTCAAATCAACTAATTTGCGGTTCAGATAACATAATATTTTGAGTTTCTGTTGATTTAAAGATTTCGCCTTCATTGAATCAACTCAAATTTTTAAACCAGCTAACTTACTTTTTTTACGTTAAACCAACAATTATTTTTTACAGTGCGCTAATGATAATTTAAGAGGAAAAGTCGTGAACATAATTTCACAATGTAAAAAAAAAACCTTCCTAAAATGTGCTTTATTTTCACCAATGTAAAACATCGCTCACATTTTAGCATTATTTCAGTCATAATCTCAATTGCTTGTATCATCACAAAATGTAAACTATATTATTCTAATCTGATAAATGTGACCATTTGGCGTGAAGATATTATAAACATTGGCATCTCTTTTCTGTAAAGCTGCTGAAATGGTGTGTATTGTGAAAATCACTGCACAAATAATGGACAATTATGGTGTGTTACTGTGCGTATTATATCATATCGTCTGATACCCGTATCCACACACACTCATAATACACTGTGAGCTCATCTCATTATTGTAAAATTCACACAGCCTAACACTTTTCAGAAAGGATCAAAGGACTCTCAGCATTATTTATTTATTTATGTGCCACATCAGAATGAATATTAACAATGCGTCGCTGTGCTGTCTGTATGCGTCTCTAATACGGTCTCTCTCTCTTCTATCATCCAAGCGGCTGACATGATGTTTTTGTTTAGTTGAAAACATCACGTTTGATGGTTTGAAATGCTTTGAACGGCACGAGAAAATGAAACGGCATTGAGTGTGTGTGTGTGTTTGGCCACATTCACACTGCAGATAAACACGGCTGAGTGTATAATCTTGTTTTGTTCTCTCAGTTCTGTTATTGACACTTGACAAGGACGTTTGGGTTTGCATCCGAAATGCATCTCGGTGGTGACGTATCTTTTTCGAATCAATTATTTGCTAGTATTTTGATAACCTTTAAAGGGGTCATGACATGAGAAATCGAAGTGGCCTTGATCGTTTGATATATAAGAGGTCTTTGTCCTCATTATAAGCAAAGCATTTATTTAATAAAGCTCCATAAACGGCTCGTTTGGATATTTCAGGATCTCTGATGTTACATATATTTGCATATGACCGCCTCCAGAGCAAGACATCGACCAATAGTTATGCGTCAACACATCCTAAGCCCCGCCCACTGGCATTCGGTCGCTTAACAGCTGATATTTTCCTACGCTTGATGTGTGCGTCACGTCTAAAGCAGATATAAGTCATTATAATCACTGACGCTGTCTACGCTGATACAGTATACGTTAGCCAATCATAACAGTAGCCGTTAACTGACGAGCCTTAAAGGAGCAGTGCCTTAAAAACTGACCATTTCAGACATAGGCAGAATGGTTTTTCTTCTATAAGTTGTTTTTTGTTCAAAAAACTTTGACATTTATAAGTGAATAATTTAAAAAATCAATGACATGACCTTTTTTAGTTGCATTTGCTACAACAGCAGCATAAAACTATAACTAAATAGCTATTGGTTAACATTAGCTGTTATATATCATATTGATCAAAAAAATTATAAACATAACAAAAAAACAATTATTATTATATCTCTTTACTTCATTTGTTAACAGTTTGTTAGCTAACATTAACGAGCAAGCAATATGTTTTAGAGCATTCAATAACCTTTGTTAATGTCCCGTTAATAAAAATCTTAATTAGTGCATTAACTAATGTTAAAAAATACAACTTTTGATCGTAAATGTTGTAGTTAACTAATGTGCACCTTTTTAATAACACACACACACACACACACACATATGTTGTGTTTTCATGGTTTATGGGGACATTCCATAGGCGTAATGGTTTTTATACTGTACAAACTGTACATTCTGTCCCCCTACACTACCCCTACCCCTAAACCTACCCATCACACAAAATGTTCTGCCATTTTAGACTTTCAAAAAAGATAATTCTGTATGATTTATAAGCTTGTTTCCTCATGGGGACCAAAAAAATGTCCCCACAAGATCAAAATTTACTAGTATTACTATACTTGTGGGGACATTTGTGTCCCCATAATGTAGGGAATACCCACACACACACACACACACACTCTCTTAGTCTCTTTGAAGGCCTGTTATGAGATCAGTCCACCCTCTCGTGGGAGGTGTGTAGCTTCTGAATCTGTTGTCTTTTTAGGGCATGTCCTGCCTTTCCAGGGTCTGTGTGCGTCATTATTTGTCATTTTACTGGGTCAAGGGGATTCACGGTGTTCGTGGAACGATACCTGAGCTCTAATTGACTTTCTCCACAAGTCTAAGACGAAAAATGTCAGTTGACGACCTTTTTTTTTTTCCATGAAAAAGACAAGATGATGAGTAGACGCAAACCAAAATCATTAAACGATAACTTTGACTATGTCAACATGCAATATCGTTGACGAAAAAAAGACTAAAATGTAGTTAAAAAAATAAAAACTTTACCAATCTTTTGGTTTTGTCGAATAGAAAGAGACAAAATATTACAGACTGTTTTTAACAAGATGTCAAGATTCCCCAATCAAAAAAATACATTTTCTTAAGATTAAAAAAAAAAAAAGAAATTCTTGTTTTGCGAGTTTTCATAGAGGGTGTTTATTTTTATGACAATCGCCTAATAAATCAGGAAACTGCATGAGGTAAAATAATACATGCGAATTCTCTTGATTTGTGCTTATAGGTGAAAGTGCAATAATTCTGATGAAATGTAAAAATAAATTTCTCAAATGACAATTGTTGTGAATTATAATTTTGAGCAAAATAATCTTGATTATCAATTTAACCATTATGCAGCATGACAATGCAGCATTAAAACTTGACTAAACAAGGTTGATGTTAACTAAAAAATACATTTGACACACGACTAAAGAGTAAATTTAAAAATGACTGACAAAATTAACATTATGGCGAAGTTATTTTGTCTTTAACTTTAGTCTTTGTGAACAGTCTCTTAACAATTTTCCAGGTTTACTATCTTTATACCATCATGACAGGAGTTTAAATGTTAAATGTAGCTTTGCACAGATAAGGTCAGTAATTGATTTTGTCATTAGTCTCATGTCAACACTTATAATAGTAAAGTTGTGTTCCTACACTTTCAAAAATGTGTATTTGTCTTCTTGGCTTTTATAAAAAGATGAAAAATCTTTTTTTCTGTGGTAATGAACAGCACATCACGCTTGCCGTCTAGAGTTTGACTCGTTTTGAACCCGACCGTCCCTTTGATTATATTCTTTGTGTGGGGGGCGTGTCTCAGAGTGGGGTGTGTCGATGATGGATCAGCTGACCTCTTGTTTGTGTCACTCTCATTTGCTTTATTCCTGATCTCTGACCTTTACGGACGTCTTCTGACCAGCCCACACAATCATTTTGAATGAACTGAATTAGAAAAACAGGATCAGTGACAGATCGCATCCTCTGAAAAATGCTCCTTGTCTCGGACTGTCCTTGGATATTAATCAGTGGTCGGACTCTGATTTTAGCGTCAAGGTCTCGCAGCAGCTGTCGAGTCTTTGGGTGTGTTGGAAAAGACATACCACCACACGGCTATTTTTGCTGTGTGTTCCCTGACAAATTATATCTATATTGTTTGTTTTTAATATATATATGTATATGTATATATATGTATATGTATATGTATATATATGTATATGTAAATGTATATATGTATATACATATACACACATACATATATATACATATATACATTCATATACATATACATAATATACATACATATATACACATACATATATACGTTAATTTACATATATATATACATATATACATATACACACATACATATATATATATATATATATATATATATATATATACGTATACATACATATATACATTCATTTACATATACATACATATACATATACATATATATACATATACACACATACATATATACATTCATATACATATACATAATATACATACATACATACATATATACATTCATTTACATATACATATACATATATATACATATATATACATATACACACATACATATATATATATATATATATATACATTCATTTACATATACATATATATACATATACACACGTACATATATACATACATATACATATATATACGTATACATACATTTACATATACATAATATATATATATATATACACATACATATATACATTCATTTACATATACATATATATATACATATATATACGTATACATACATTTACATATACATAATATATATATATATATACACATACATATATACATTCATTTACATATACATATATACATATATATACATATATATATATATATATATATCTAGATGTATGTATGTACTGCACAAGTATGTAGACTAGTGTGCTAGGGTCATAATTTAACTTCATCAGATGTTATTGGTCAGCTCCCTTGTGACTATTAAAAGGTCATTGTTGGGTGATGGGCATTGACCTGAACTGTTATGGCCGCAGTAGATCTTACCAGAGCAGATAAAATCTGTTTTCCTCTGATTTATGCGTAATGTGTTTCATAGCTCAGTTGGCACAGTGCCGGTTCTCTCCATGTTGGCAGTGATTATTAATCAGAGGTGTGCATTTTTGCGGCCTGTTGGGTAAGATTAAGTGGCTAAACATTGTCCTCATTTGTAGAGTTATTCAGAGAGAACCTGTTTTATTTTTAACCGGAGCTGCACATTTCTGGATAAATTGAGAATCAATGTTTTGTCTTTCAAACAGAGATCATGATTTTCCAATGACTCAAAATATCATGCAATTTACTAGAGGTTCTGACGGTCAATTTAAAATGTTTAATGAATCTTAATGAATTATTTAAAAAAAAATTGGTTTGAAAGACTTATTCATAAACACCTGGATGAATCAGCGTTTTTTGAACGAACCTCGTGAGTGATTCAATGACAGATTGTTGTAGCGTAACGATCTAATCGATACAATCTTTAATTGGAGCGTCAATTACTTGCAAAAGGTGATTTATTCTATTTTGACCTCTTTCATAGACATCAGTGTTTATATCCGAACTATAAACCTTTATCCCAGTACTTCTGTGATTAATATAAATATTTGTAAGACAGAAATAATGATACCGTGTGGCTGAAAAGACTGTTTCATACCTCAACATGACAGCGGCTCAGCGGCAGCAATGCAGATCTGAATCGGTGTGATTTTGTCAAAGGTTTAACAAACATGGCCGAATCGTTGTCATTTAGGAATGAGATTGTGTGGGTATTTAAATCGAGATTGCGATCTTTTAATGATTAATTGTGCAATTCTAGTTTTTAGCTATTGTATCACCAAAAAAGGATCACCAAGATCTGCCGCACACCATCTACATGCCTTCTGATTGATAGTTCATATTTTCTTTACAAAGTAAAAGTCCTTTTAGTATAATTGTAAAAAATTGTGGTTCACGTGTGTTGAAATTTTGCTAAAAAATGCTGTGATTTTAAAATAAACAAATGAATCATTTTGCACACAGAGGAGAGTGTTCAGGGAAAACCTGTTCGGAAACCATCATTATTGTTTTTGATTTTGTTTATACTGCCGACACATTGCAGCTTTTTACAGTTTTGTTCCAGAGCTGTTTTTAACAGAACAAAATACTACATATGTGCAAAAACCTCTTGCCTTTGTCTCATTCAGTTTCTCTCTCTCTCTCTGATTTAGCTCATTAGCGACTCGTTTAACCCCTCATCAGTCCAGACTGTGCTGCTGGGACTCCCACAATGCATTAGTATTCTGTAAACATTGCTCACAGCGCTCAGACAGACACACATCTGTACTGACTACTTTCTGCTGTCACCCCCCGTCCCTCTGTGGCATTTGGGTGACATTTCTCTCTCGTACACACGCAGGTAATCACCAATAATCTACTTCTCAATGGGAATTATTGAGGCAGAACACAGATGGTCACTGATTAGGTCGGGATCATTTCTGATGACTCAATGCAATGCATTTGGTCAAACACTGGTGGCAGAATATCGGTGAGCTCCTCTCACAAAAATTATGGTAACCTCTAAAGATAACTATTTTATTTTGACTATAGTGTCTCGTTTTGTTTATGGATTTTTTTTTTTTGTTGTAATGTCCTTCCTTCAATACACATGATGTTCATTACCGACATGTGACCAACAGAGTTTGATGTTAGATTTTTAATAAAAGTTTGTTATTTTTCTAATTTTATAATTTTTTATAATTAATTTTTATAATTAATTAATTATTTTATTATTTTTATGTGATTTTTTTTTGTTTTGATTTTTTTAATTTATTTTTTATTATTATATTTGATTTTTTTAATTTACTTGAATTTATTCTCTTTTTTTATTTGTTTCTTTCAATAATGACTTTCAAACCTTTTAAAACAGTATTTAATTTTATATATATATATATATATATATATATATATATATATAATACTTGCCACACAGCCATTTAAATACAATAAATTAAAACAAATAAACAAATTTACTTACTATTTTAATTAATTTGAATGATGGTGAATATATGGTGTGTGTATATATATATATGTATGTATGTATATATGTATATGTGTGTATATATATGTATATATGTATATATATATCGGTATATATGTGTGTGTGTGTGTGTGTGTATCACACACACACACACAATACTTGTCATTGTTATACATTCACTGGTGTTAGTAAACTATTACTCTTGTGAAAACACTAGTCCTGATTTGGAGACACTGGTTAGAAATGCAGAAATTCAGTACGGACATGATGAAAGAGTTGTTGCGTGTTGCACCATGAAATTCATTTGAATTGAATAGATGAATTAATATGCTGCTCTGTGATGTTCTGCTGCTGAAGAACACATGCCTGTCTGCTGGGAAATGGAAATCACTTTCCCATGTGTGTGTAATTAAAACTGCCAGTGGAATTTGTGGGCCTCCGAGCCTTTATCTGTCTCTGTCTGCTCTGGTGAGGATGAGGGACAGTCTTTTATACTCTATCCTTATTGTTCTTTAGCTATCTTATCATTTTAAAAGCATCTACAAAGTGCGACTTGTTTTTCTAGTCGTGCATGTGCAGCATCTATTGAACATTACAGTTCGTTTAGCATTTGTTGAGAGATAAGTGAGCTGTCAAAACCAAATTAAGATTGAATTAATTAATTGTTGAATCATTGGAATGCTTAAATGCAGGAGTTGGTCCATGAATTCTCTTAAGCAATGTTAGAAATTTACAGTAAAAATGTCATTGTTGAAATAATGTAATGTTACCATTATAATATACGGTGAATCAAACTTCATCACAAGTAGCTTTTCTACTAGCTGACATAAATACTAATATATTGAAGGTGCACAGTGTCACAAACACATATAAAACACCATCAATGACGCTAAAATAATGCAATAGACATTCATTTAACAACATAAAACCTTAATATACATAACTGAGAAGAAAAAACTTAAGAAGTCAATCAAAATCAAAAAATGAATCTTTTTCACTTCCAAAAAAAGTCAATTTACTGCTAAATTAAACGAGATGTCCTATTATAGCACTTAGATTTCAATGTATATATTAAGGCAACGTTCGCAAAGCCCCGCCCCCTTTAGTTACTGTTGCTATGCGCTCTCACGCCACACATCATGTTCTCACGGAGTGAAAAATACAACGCGGAGCAAAGAGGACACTGACAACGTATGAAACTTAATTTTTAAAGCAGTTTAATCAATAAATAGTGTCTAGTGTGTGTTTAATGTGTGGTGACAGATCGCTGTAGCTCCTCGTGAACCGATCATCTCTTCATACTAGTTCATTTATAGCATCAAATAAACATGAATGAACATCAGAAGGAATGTTGTTTCAAGACGTGATTCAAGTTCACCAACGTTAATCTACTAACTCCCCTGACCGGACAAAATGGTGGATTCGGGGTTATGATTGGTCAGATCGCCTGTCAATCAAACTGCCGGTGACGGGTCAATTAACAGGATTTTTATAGTCTTATGCTGTTTAATGCCTGATGATCGCTTTAGATTACATGAGCATCAATGATGCTTTTATCGCTTTTTTCTGCTTCTTTTTCTCCCGTGTTTTGATCTGAAGATGTGTAATGGCGCCCCCTACCGAATGACAGTGAAAACATAGACTGACAGAAAATTCAGTGAAGGATGGATAATTCCGTCAATAGCAGTAATGTAAATGCATTAGCGGTTATAAACCGATCGTGATGAAGCGTACGGGGTGTGTTATGACGGCTCTCAGGTCAGTTGATGACACCCTGCTGTGTTAATGGAGCTATTTATGTGCTTTTATTATATTACGCTTCATTTGACTCACTGAATGTGAGTCCCATCTGTCTTTGGGAATCCCTTCCACCTTCAAGCTACTTAAGGAATTCTCGTACTGTAATGTTTTAATTAGTGCCTTTTTCAGTTGTGTTGGTTCCTGGAAGATATTTTGGTCATTCATTTTCCACTAAAATCTCTTTATTTTCAGTCATTGTGTAAAAACAGCCGATGATCAGCTGATTATATCCTCTCAGTCAAAAGGGGGCGGAAAAACATGTGAGACTGCAGCTGTCTGTGAAGAAAATGTTTCTTGTTTTGAATTACGCATTAATGCGGTCTCTATTGACCCTATGAATCATCCGTAGTTCAAGCAGTTTTTCCAACACTAAATATTATTTGTAGCGCACCTCCCATCTAATAACAGCAAAGAGCTTCATTACAGTCTCAGCTTTCAGATTCTGTCCATTTCATCACGAAATTCAATAAATGGTCACGTTTGATGCTCTTAAACGTGACGTGGAGATCACTGTAGCTCCTCAGCTTAAGTCTTTTCTTCCACTTTATTACAAGTTATAGCATGAAAAAACATGCTTGAACATCAAAAGGTTTGATGAAAGACACAGTAAAACTTACTGAAATGTCTCATAAAATCACTAAATCAGTGTTTCAACCGCGGAAAGATCTCAATAAAACGGCAATAAAAAAGTTATCAAATATTCAATTCGTTAGTTAGCTATAAAAACACTATTTACTGTTTAATTACATTTATCATGAACAAAAATGTTAATGAAAACTTCCTTATGTGCTCATATCAGTTGTGTACAAACATTTCAGGTTTTATTTGAGTAAATAAATAGCAGCTGAATATAATAATTTGGTCTCTTCTGTTCATTTTAACCTCTAATATTATAATGTATTAAATGAGAGCGCTTCCTGTATAGTTGTGAGACATTTTTTTTTTGCTTAAGAAAATCGCTTTCGGCAGATATCATTCTATATAATCGGTATCGTTGCATCTCAATCATATTTACATCTTAATGTCTTAATTTTCAAACTTTTATTTTGTATGCACCGTTGATTTCAGAGTGAGATGGGGCGTTTTTGCGATTTGACAATCGCACTAAGCCATATATAGAGTTTATTTCTATATATAAATCTTCAAGCCCTGGTGTGTGTCCACTTCCATAAATGTCCTCCGTATCCCGCTGTGAAAGTCATATTAGCCTCTCAATGTGGGGCGATGTTAGGCGTGGAGTTTGTAGTGCTGTATGAAACACATGACGAGATTAAGGGCTTTTGTGTGTTTGAAGCGGTCGGCGTCTGGGGCGGTTTGGGGGTGATGGGATTAGACAAATACATCCCCCCCGTTCTTAAACAAGAAACTAGCCCCAATTACTGACCCGCTGTGAAATACATTTGATAATCTGACGACGGTGTCTTGATTTCTAACACAGGAGTCACAGCTGTGATCTGTAATTGAGTTGATGAAGCGGCAATTATTCAGAGTTGGTCGTTGGAGATTTCTATGCAGCTCTTGATTGTGATGAAGTCTTATGATTATGATGTTTGAATGTGTGTTGAGGATCTGTGTGAGTGTGAATGCGAGTTTGTTGTCCAGTCGAACATCATAGTAATGCTCTTGTGAGTATAATTAACATATCTCTTCTGCTCACCAAGGCTGCATTTATTTGATCAAAAATACAGTAAAAATGTGAAATATTATTACAGTTTAAAATAACTGTTTACTATGTGAATATATAGTAAAGTGTAATTTATATCCAGTGATCAAAGCTGAATTTTCAGTGTCACATGATCCTTCAGAAATCATTCTGATATGATGATTTGATGCTCAAGAAACATTTACGATTACCATCAATGTTGAAATCAGTTGTGCTGCTTCAGATTTTCGTGGAAACTGTGATACATTTTTTTTTTCCAGGATTCTTTGATGAATAGAAAGTTCAAAAGAACTAAATAGAAATCTTTTGCAACATTATAAATGTCTTTACTGCCACTTTTGATCAGTTTAGTGCGCCCTCGCTGAATAAAAGTATTAATTTCTTTGAAACAATTCTGTTTCCATTCAAATTTTTGTCAAAATCCAAAAAAAGATTTTGTGAATAAAACGTTTTCAGTCACATCTAAAGACAAATTTAGATGTTTTTTTTTTTTTAAATGTGCATCTAGTGATTTATAATGTCAGTATCCCAAAATTTACATAAAACTTTGATAACATGTTGCTTGGATAAAAGCATTTGCAAAATTCATTAATGTAAATGCTGATGTTCCCTGATTATTATCCGCATCTCATTGGTGTGCGGTTGGTTGTACTTGTTTTTAAATCACTTAAACCATGAGTGAATAAAGGATTTTTGTTTCTTTATCCTTGAGTGCCTTGGTTTCAAATGTTTTTCAGCGGGTAAAACTATCCCTCATCTAAAGAGCACCAGGATAAGATTATCTTACACCATATATTTCCACACACTACCGAACCATACAGAGATTGGAAAACAACAGACTGACCAAACAAACCAAACTCTGACATCAAACACACTTGAAAACGGGGTCTAGGGCACAGTTTATGAATTCAGGTGCTGCTGTTTGTGTATAAAGACCCCTGTGTGTGTGTGAATGAATGTGTGTGTTTGAGTGTCCTGAAGTCGGTCTGTAGGTTAGTCATTACTGAAGCTGTGACCCTGCTCTTTGGTTTATATTAGTATGCAATTATGAGCAGTATGAGACAAGGACAGGGCCAGTAACTGCATCAAAGATCTGCTGTGCTCGGTGCTTTTGAATTATTCCTCTCTGATGGGGTCATGGTTCATTATCATAACATGGACTTCAACGGGGTTTTAAGTGCTCAAGGGGGAAAACTCATGAAAATGAAGCCTGTTTACAGTCAGGTGTGTGTGTGTGTGTGTGTATTCCCTACATTATGGGGACACAAATGTCCCCACAAGTATAGTAATACTAGTAAATTTTGATCTTGTGGGGACATTTTTTGGTTCCCATTGAGGAAACAAGCTTATAAATCATACAGAATTATCTTTTTTGAAAATATAAAATAGCAGAACATTTTGTGTGATGGGTAGGTTTAGGGGTAGAGGTAGTGTAGGGGGACAGAATGTACAGTTTGTACAGTATAAAAACCTTTACGCCTATGGAATGTCCCCATAAAACATGAAAACACAACGTGTGTGTGTGTGTGTGTGTGGCTATTCCCTACGTTATGGGGACACAAATGTCCCCACAAGTATAGTAATACTAGTAAATTTTGATCTTGTGGGGACAATTTTTTGGTTCCCATTGAGGAAACAAGCTTATAAATCATACAGAATTATCTTTTTTGAAAATCTAAAATAGCAGAACATTTTGTGTGATGGGTAGGTTTAGGGGTAGAGGTAGTGTAGGGGGACAGAATGTACAGTTTGTACAGTATAAAAACCTTTACGCCTATGGAATGTCCCCATAAAACATGAAAACACAACGTGTGTGTGTGTGTGTGTGTGGCTATTCCCTACGTTATGGGGACACAAATGTCCCCACAAGTATAGTAATACTAGTAAATTTTGATCTTGTGGGGACAATTTTTTGGTTCCCATTGAGGAAACAAGCTTATAAATCATACAGAATTATCTTTTTTGAAAATCTAAAATAGCAGAACATTTTGTGTGATGGGTAGGTTTAGGGGTAGAGGTAGTGTAGGGGGACAGAATGTACAGTTTGTACAGTATAAAAACCATTATGCCTATGGAATGACCCCATAAACCATGAAAACACAACGTGTGTGTGTGTGTGTGTGTGTTATTCAGCAAGGATGCATTTAATTGACCAGTAACGACATTTATAATGTTGCAAAAGTTATAATGTTGAAAAGATTTCTATTTTAAATAAATGCTGTTCTTTTGAACTTTCTGTTCATTCAAGGATCCTAAAAGAGTTCTTCTATAGAAATATGAAGTCGTACTACTCTGATAATAATCATAAATGTTTCTTGAGCAGCAAATCAGAATGATTTCTGAAGGATCATGTGACTCTGAAGACTGGAGTAATGATGCTGAAAATTCAGCTTTGATCACTGGATATAAATTACATTTTATTATATATTCACATAGAAAACAGCTGTTTCAATTTGTGATAATATTTCATATTTTTTTTACTGTTTTTACTGTATTCTTAATGAATAAATCCAGCCACAGTGAACAACAGAGACTTCTTTCAAAAACCTTTTGACCATGCATATAAATATATTAAAGAAAAGCAATCATTTTGGCGAACAAGAACACTTTGTACTCTTCTAAACTGTCAGGCCTGAATTGATTTAACATTATTTTAATTTCATGGTTTGCTAATGGTTTAGTACAGTGGGTACAGTTAGATAAATTCTCAGTTTGATGCTGCTAGTCAATAACCAAATCACTTTGTCAGCACCCAAGAGACCTTTAGTCCCAGACGGCTGTGCTGTGGACGCTGAGGTTCAGGAAGCTATTCTGCTTGTTGGCTGATTCATTCAATAAATGTGAGGGAAGGAATGTTCTTTGTCTTTTGTTTGCTCCTTCCTTCATTCTAGGCACATGCAAACGATAGAGCTGCACGGTTAACTGTAGCTGGTTTTCGGGGTTCAAGCGCGTTAAGGCCTTTGCACACATTCGTAAAAAGGTATAATGTTTTAATTATCAAGCCTGTAACCATCTCAATCATAGATAAAAAGACCATTTACAGCAAATACAGGCAATTTACCATAGAAAATATATAGTTTTTAAAGTTTTTATTTTTTTAAGTTATTGAGGTCGAGGCCTCTAAGGCCATGAGTTGAACAGGCCCAGCGAGTTTCTCCGTTAACCTTGTCTGATAGCTTTTCATTGGCCAATGGCGGATATAATTTTTGAGATGCGTCAATTTCCTCATAGGCAATCGTTGCACCTCGGACAAAGACACTGCATGCCAATTTTCAAGTCAATCGGACTGATGGTGAAGTAGTTATAGCCATTTTCATGTTTTTTTTCTGTTATAGCGCCACCAAGTGGCCAGTCGCTGCGTCTTTTTTTTCACGCGATCACAGAATGAGCTCTTATACGCATGGCGAATTTGGTGAAAATTTCTCATTCTGTTCACGAGTAATGAAACAAGTGTTTATGAGTGAGTCATTGAATCATTCATTCAACAGATTCATTCAAAAATGCTGATTCGTCCAGTAATGAAACAGGTGTCTTTATGAGTGAGTCATTGAATCATTCATTCAACAGATTCATTCAAAAATGCTGATTCGTCCAGTAATGAAACAAGTGTCTTTATGAGTGAGTCACTGAATCATTCATTCAACAGATTCATTCAAAAATGCTGATTCGTCCAGTAATGAAACAAGTGTCTTTATGAGTGAGTCATTGAATATTCATTCAACAGATTCATTCAAAAATGCTGATTCGTCCAGTAATGAAACAAGTGTCTTTATGAGTGAGTCATTGAATCATTCATTCAACAGATTCATTCAAAAATGCTGATTCGTCCAGTAATGAAACAAGTGTCTTTATGAGTGAGTCATTGAATCATTCATTCAACAGATTCATTCAAAAATGCTGATTCGTCCAGTAATGAAACAAGTGTCTTTATGAGTGAGTCGCTGAATCATTCATTCAACAGATTCATTCAAAAATGCTGATTCGTCCAGTAATGAAACAAGTGTCTTTATGAGTGAGTCATTGAATCATTCATTCAACAGATTCATTCAAAAATGCTGATTCGTCCAGCAATGAAATAAGTGTTAATGAGTGAGTCATTGAATCATTCATTCAACAGATTCATTCAAAAATGCTGATTCGTCCAATAATGAAACAAGTGTCTTTATGAGTGAGTCATTGAATCATTCATTCAACTTGACTAAAAATAAAAAAAAAATGTTATTTTGCTTAGTTGTCCATTCAGAATCGTGGTTAGTATTTTAAACATCATTCTTAATTGATCCACAATCGTGCAGCTCTAGCAAACAACATATTTTTAAAATTGCACGAGTCAACTGATGCATGTGTACGTAGACTTGAAATTTACAACATATCCCAGACTCAATGCCCACTGACTCTCATTGTCTGCCCGATTCAAGGGCAGAGATGAGTTTGACCTGCGGCGAAGGATCTCTGTGGCTTATTATCAACATCTTCAGCTTTACTCTGGCAGTAGAGACCTTTCTGAGCGTGTCAAAGGAGATAGTGTGCGCCTGGGGCTTTGTCCAGTTTATCCTCTTCAATACAAACTGCCTGAGGGAGGACAACAGTTAGAGGGCATGTAGGTGACGGAAGGAAGCGTTTGTGTGTGGCGTAAAAAATGGATGAAACTGGATGGCAAAACCTGGGATGGGATGTGATTTTAATGCTGCTGATGTCTGCATACTTCTTCATGAAACCCCCGACACACACACACACACACACCAATCCGTCACCGTCCGGTATCTGACGCCTCAGAATCCGCGACAAATCACGTGAGGGAAGCCAACGGCACTTAAGGGTCTCTCTTCATGACTTATATATGAGTTTAGGGGGGTTGAGGCTCATGTTATCGCCCTCAGTGCTGCTGTAAACTCTGCCTCAATATTGCATGGGTTCCATTTTGTTTTCCAAAACCTAGCATGCAGTCAGAATTTTAAGGCATCATATGTGCAAATGAATGGATTCAGTTCATTCGATGTTGAAAAATATCCACTATTTTACCCTATATTTGCATGCATTTGTACTTTTATATATTGCACTGTCAATTTGGCAACATTTTAAACTGTTTAAATGTGATTCATGTGCTTCACCTGAAAAGCATGCTTTCCCAAATCATTCGAGGCTTCAGTTAAGACAAGACACTTCAGGCTGTTTTTTCATGCACTGGCCAATTTTGAGATTTTTTACTATTTTTCTACCATGCCATGTCCTTTTTCAGACTAGTGGAAAACTTTGCATTAAATGCACTTTTTCTGTTTGCATCTGTAGATTTCAAAGGGGCTGTGTTTTTTTCTCTTCGAAATCTCCATTTTTAAGGCAGGAACACACTAATCCGATGTTCGGAAATCGGTCAGTTTTCTGTTCGTCGGCCGACTAAGTTTTCTCAGTGTGTTTCGCACCGTCGGCTGAAGTTGGTCCTCGTCGGCTGTTTTTCGGCTGATTCGACATCTTGAATCGGCGTCAGGCCGTCGGTGAGAGAGAGAGCTCTGATTGGCTGTTCAGTATAGCTGTAACGAGGAGTCAGTGGGTTTAGATCCAAATGCAGCTTTATTCATAAAACATGGTCAGACAACAGGCAGTAAATCCAAAGACAGGCAGCAAACAATCAGGAAACAGGAAACAGGCACAATCGAAACCGGAAAAATAAACACAGGATGAATGCTCGGAATTGGTACGTAGGTAACACAATACTTTGTGGTGTGTGAGTAGTGCTCTTATAGTGGTGTGATTGTAATTAGTGTTAAGGTAATGTGCTACAGCTGGCGGGGTGATCAGTGACTGTGTGAGGGGCTTATGGGAAATGTAGTCCGTGTGACTGAATGTGAGTGTGAGTGAGTGAAAAGTAGTTCATGGTGAAGTGCCCTCTAGTGGTTATCATGGGCACTTCACCTGACAATCGTGACAATAGGAAATGAGTCGGCGAATATAAGCAAATGTTATGAAAGCAAGCAAATAAGTCATGATCAGCACGATTGATTCTTAAAATGGCAAGCAAGCGCTGCTTTGTTTATGGTTTGTATACATGCAGTCTTTGTTTCGCTTTCCCTTTTTGAATGACGAATATTGACAAATATATCTGCTCAAACAGACAGTTATCTCCTTTATACACGGGTGTCAAGCGTCAGTTTGGTGCGTCAGGGCAACAACTAGTCGCCACTGGTTCGTACCCCAAACTTTTCTTTTTTTTTATGCACCAATCAGGCATAACATTATGACCACTGAGAAGTGAAGCGAATCACACTGATTATCTGTTAGTGGTGGGATATATTAGGCAGCAAGTGAACATTTTGTCCTCAGTTGATGTTAGAAGCAGGAAAAATGGGCAAGTGTAAAGATTTGAGAGAGTTTGACAAGGACCAAATTGTGATGTTAGACGACCGGATCAGAGCATCTCCAGAACTGCAGCTCTTGTGGATGTTCCCGGTCTGCAGTGGTCAGTGTCTATCAAAAGAGGTCCGAGGAAGGAACGGTGGTGAACCGGAGACAGGGTCACGGGCGGCCGAGGCTCATTGTGGTCCGATCCAACAGACAAGCTGTCAGACGAGATGCTGGTTCTGATAGAAAGGTGTCAGAATACTCAGTTTGTTGCGTATGGAGCAGTCATGGAGGATCCACCTCGCAACTTGCAGGACTTTAAAGGATCTGCTGCGAACATCTTGGTGCAGATCCCACAGCACACCTTCAGGAGTCACGCCTCGACGGGACAGGGCTGTTTTGGCAGCAAAATGGGACCAACACAATATTAGGAAGGTGGTCATAATGTTATGCCTGATTGGTGTATATTCTGAAGGGTTTTACACATTTTCAAATGTGGTGTCTTGCTGATTTTCCCTTAGAAGTCAGCTGCCTATGTAGTGCGCATGCCAGCGCACTAGGGTTTTGAAACAATGGATCCACTAGTCCTCGTCCTCTGGGGCTTGTTTTTCGTTATCTTTCCAGCGTGCTGCTCATTTAGGATTAAATTTTGAGTCAAACCCACTAGTCTGGATTTTCTATTAAATGCAAAGGTGTTAATCACAGCTCAGAGGAGACGTAACAGCAGAGCGGTCTATATTATAATCTTATTCTCTGAATTACATGCACACGTGAACATCAGGAAAGCAATAACGGAGACATGCAGTGTGGGAGTGTTTAATCGCACCGCTGCGTCCTCGAGACGGTGGGTGTGTGATCGTGTCTTTGTTCACACACTGCAGACAGAGCTAAATAAGGGTGCAGTTTCCATGCAGACTGTACGTTCACACACAGGTTTATATCAATTAATCTCACAGATGCTCTTTTTCACGGGTTTGGACTATTTTATGGTTCTATTTGTGTTCTGGTTAGATTCGAACCTGCATCTTCCACATGAGCACCACAGCTCAATGTATCTGAAGAGATTAATTTACTTAAGAAGCGAAATTGAGTAATATATTATGCCAGCATCTACTCTTGCCTAAATACTTGACAAATACGTTCACAATCATGCAGCTATGTTATTGAACATACATAAAGTTATACATCATTTCCATTCAACATGGCCCTCGACAATAAAACAACAACAAATAAAGCTTTTGCATGACACTTTCTTTTCAGTTTCTGTTCAGTGTGCTTTTCTGAAGATCAAGTCTCTCGCAACAGTCCTTGATCACCAATTGAGAAGGCATGAAAGTCACGTGATTAAAATTGTGCGCATTTTGGGATATTGCATTAAAAAAAAACGCTAGATGGAAACACCGAGATGTGCATAAATTCTTAAAATGCACATAAAAAAATGTATGTGCTCAACTGAATCGGATAAATTTTATGTGAGACAAAAACGAACGCTTAAACTACGATGAAAACGCAGAATAAATTCCATGACATGTGACTTTGAGATGGGACGGAGATGGGATTCTGTAATGCCTGAGCAAAGTCTGTCATTGAAGTTAAAGCTCTGTTTAATTCCCTCAATACAAGTATGAGATACTAAGTCATTATTATGAGATACTAAGTCATTATTATGAGATACTAAGTCATTATTATGAGAAAGTTTCTCATTATTATGAGATACTAAGTCATTGTTATTAGATACTAAGTCATTATTATTAGATACTAAGTCATTATTATGAGATACTAAGTCATTATTATGAGAAAGTTTCTCATTATTATGAGATACTAAGTCATTATTATGAGAAAGTTTCTCATTATTATGAGATACTAAGTCATTATTATGAGATACTAAGTCATTATTATGAGATACTAAGTCATTATTATGAGATACTAAGTCATTGTTATGAGATACTAAGTCATTGTTATGAGATACTAAGTCATTGTTATGAGATACTAAGTCATTATTATGAGATACTAAGTCATTATTATGAGATACTAAGTCATTATTATGAGATACTAAGTCATTATTATGAGATACTAAGTCATTATTATGAGATACTAAGTCATTATTATGAGATACTAAGTCATTATTATGAGAAAGTTTCTCATTATTATGAGAAGTCATTATTATGAGATACTAAGTCATTATTATGAGAAAGTTTCTCATTATTATGAGAAGTCATTATTATGAGATACTAAGTCATTATTATGAGAAAGTTTCTCATTATTATGAGATACTAAGTCATTATTATGAGATACGAAGTCATTATTATGAGATACTAAGTCATTATTATGAGATACTAAGTCATTATTAGGAGAAAGTTTCTCATAATTATGACTTACGGAATATTTTTTTTCTCAACAGTGGCGGAAACAGGCTTCCATACACAGTAAAAACCCCAGAGTTAAATCAACTCTGCTCAGATAACATTTGGTCCCTCTCTAAATAGAGTTAAAGTAACACTGAAGCAGAGTTAAAGTTAATGAGATAATTAAGCAATTAATTAAGCGATGACTGAACATTAATGATGAACACCTGCTGTTAACAAGCAGAATCACTGTAGAAAAGAGAAACACAAGAACTACAACTGACTTCAGCCACAGTCTTAGATGAAATCAACTGAAGATAAAAGACATTACATTTCTGAAGAGTGTTATTTTAACACTAGTTCAGTGTTACTTTAACACTATTTAGAGAGGGACCAAATGTTATCTGAGCAGAGTTGATTTAACTCTGGGGTTTTTACTGTGTAATATTCATATAAACCGTTCAGTATTTATATTTTTCTTCCAGTATTTCGAGCATCATGAACAGTGAGCTTCCTGGTACAGTATTCTCTGTCCGTCTTCAGCGTGTCCCATCTCTGGCCTGTTAGCGTCCTGTCTATATTTCCACACGAATGATATTTTGGGAAATGATTGCAATGCAGTTTGCATGACGACCTCTTTAATTAAGGGTCATAAAGATGGTAGAAAATGGTTCTAGATTATGCTTTCTTCTGTAGACCTCGCTTGCAGAATAAAATGCTTCAAAAGTGTAGTTGAGATGCACACAGAACTTAATGACTTTTGTTTGGTGCACTGTGTGGAAAATGCGCCGGCGTCACTCATTGTGTGGATGTAGGTCACAGGAAGCCGGTCGCTGGATCAGGAAGCTTTATTCTCCTGCTCCAAATACACTTTGACTCTGAGAAAACGAGCTGGAATCAAAGAGCACGCGACGCTCGGGCTGTGAGAAAGAGAGCGGCAGGAAAAAAAAAAAAAAAGACATTCAAGATTTTTTTAAACACCTAAAACTTCAGGAAGTTGAAGGACTCCGTTGAGGGGAGCTCAGCGCAGATACACGTCCGTTTGAAGTCAGATGAAAGGATCGACGGCACAGAATATTAATGCAGACGTTTTTCACTCGAGGTTGTACGCAGTGAATAGTAAGGATAGTGAGGAGAAGAATCTTTTATGCAGTGCTTAAAAAAAGAATTTAGTGTATATTTATTTAAACTAAATAAAAATTGTTTAATTTCTTTTAATTTTCATTTCGTTGTGTAAAGTGCTTTGAGATGCTACTTTTAAAGGCGCTATATAAAATAAAGTTATTAAATATATTATAATACAATTATTATTAATAATAATAATAAATATTATAGTATTATCGTTGTTTAAAATCCCCCTGTGGTGAAAATCTAATTTTTAATGTTGTTTATATGTTTATGTGGTGTTTTAAATTCATCGGTCAACACCATTGCTTAGTATTTTCTCTTTAAAACCGCAGTGAACCGAAGACAAGGTTTGAAATCGCTGACTAACTGTCTTGTAACCAATCACGTCAACATCTGATCGTCAACTAGTAGTTCTCTGAACTGGTGTGAGTTATTGGAGGCGGAGCTAATTTACATATTCATAGAATCGTGTATACTAAATGAGGCACGGGTGTAGAGTTCTATTCAAGCTATTTTAAGGCATGAATAAAAAAATTTTCAAGCGTAAAATGTTTAAATATGACATTTTGGTGATCAAAGATGAGTTTTCAGGGGGATTTTAAAAGAATATTATTTTTTGTTTGTTGCCATGG
>CM076082.1:40172500-40215000 GCA_038088235.1 Zacco platypus
TATCTATCTATCTATCTATCTATCTATCTATCTATCTATCTATCTATCTATCTATCTATCTATCTATCGTTCTATCTATCTATCGTTCTATCTATCTATCGTTCTATCTATCTATCGTTCTATCTATCTATCGTTCTATCATTCTATCTATCGTTCTATCATTCTATCTATCTATCTATCTATCTATCTATCTATCTATCTATCTATCTATCGTTCTATCGTTCTATCGTTCTATCGTTCTATCGTTCTATCTATCTATCGTTCTATCTATCGTTCTATCTATCTATCGTTCTATCTATCTATCGTTCTATCTATCTATCGTTCTATCTATCGTTCTATCTATCTATCGTTCTATCATTCTGTGTATCTATCTATCTATCTATCGTTCTATCTATCTATCGTTCTATCATTCTGTGTATCTATCTATCGTTATTTATATCGTTATATCTATCGTTGTTTCTATCTATTGTTATTTCTATCTATTGTTATTTCTATCTATCGTTCTATCTATCTATCTATCTATCGTTCTATCATTCTGTGTATCTATCTATCGTTATTTCTATCTCATTATTTCTATTGTTATTTCTATCTATCGTTGTTTCTATCTATCGTTGTTTCTATCTATCGTTGTTTCTATCTATCGTTGTTTCTATCTATCGTTGTTTCTATCTATCGTTATTTCTATCTATCGTTATTTCTATCTATCGTTCTATCTATCGTTGTTTCTATCTATCGTTATTTCTATCTCATTATTTCTATCTATCGTTGTTTCTATCTATCGTTCTATCATTCTGTGTATCTATCTATCGTTATTTCTATCTATCGTTATATCTATCTATCGTTATTTATCTATCGTTATTTCTATCTCATTATATCTATCTATTGTTATTTCTATCTATCGTTCTATCTATCGTTGTTTCTATCTATCGCTGTTTCTATATATCATTCTATCATTTTGTGTATCTATTTATCGTTATTTCTATCTATCGTTCTATCTATCTTTCGTTATTTCTATCCATTGTTATTTCTTTCTATTGTTATCTTTCTATCGTTATACCTATCTATTGTTATATCATTCTGTATATCTATCTATCGTTCTATTGTTAAATCTTTCTATCATTCTATCGTAAAATCTATCTATCATTATATCTATCTCTATTTATCTTATGTTATCTTCTTTCTATTGATCGTTCTATCGTTCTGTGTATTATCTATCTATTTATCATTTTATCTATCTATCTATCTATCTATCTATCTATCTATCTATTTATCATTTTATCATTTTATCTATCTATGTATCGTTCTATCGTTCTATCGTTCTATCTATCGTTCTTTCTATCATTCTGTCCATCCTTCCATGCATCGTTTTATCTACTTGAGAAAATGCAATTATTTAGCTGTTTTTTTTTGCACACATATATATATATATATATATATATATATATATATATATATATATATATATAGTGGAAAACAAGTGCCTGTGATTGTCTGTCACAGCATAATATTAAAAGGTGACATTTTTCCTGGTATTTTTCTGGAAGCAAAAAAAGACTGCTTCTGTTATTCTGTCAATCACTTTTACATTTATTCATTTGGCACTTCTATCGAAAGAGACTTACAAGGGGAGCAATCAGGGGTCAGGTGTCTTGACACTTTAGTCGTGGTGTCAAAGGTGGAGAGAGTGATGTTCATTCACAATCCCCGTCTTCAATTCCTGCCGGCATGGGAATCGAACCAGCAACCTTCAGGTTACAAGCCCGACTCCCTCACCATTAGGCCACGACTACATATTTTGCTTTTATGCTTTTGCTAAAGCATTTAGAAGTGCTTCGTATTGCCTTGATTTAATTACCAGATATTTATCATTCTTAAAATTCAGTTTAACGCGTGTGCTGGCATACTGTTGTCTCTCTCTGTATACACTTCTGCCTTAATGTTTTAGAGTGGATCTCAGGGTTTCTGATGCCGCTGTGGGCAGAGAAAATGATTCGACATGTCATCCATCCATCCGTCTGTCTGTCTGTCTGTGAAAAGTGAATGTGTTTAAAAAGCACTCCAGCGAATTCACTCGAGTGTTTCTGACATGTCAGTTTGACTGTCACATCAAATCCTCTGTCCTGACATATTCTGGGCTTATTATTATTCGTCTCACAGCGCCGTTGCCTCTCACTGCTGGAGTTTAACGGTACCGTCCGGTCAGTTTTGAGAGATAAAGACACAGCTCACCTGCAAATGAAAACGATCCCATCATTTACTCAACCTCATGACTTTCCAAACATATAGTACAAAAGAAATGTGTATATAATGAAATTAATGCACAATAAGTTTTGCTTTGGTGTTCAATTTGAATTTCTTCTGCGTGTTTAATGGAAGAATTAAAGCCGCTTTTTACATTTTTTAAAGTTTAGTTATATTAATGAAACTTACGTTTTAGGAAAATAACAAACAAATATTTGTTCACTTGCATATATTTATGTCCTATTCTTCTCTTGAAGCATTTATTTCATGCATGAATTTAATGAACAATGATGATCATGTTCAAATTTATTGCACTTTTTCTCTTCAAGGTCAGATAGTCACCCTCATTATGGCTCAGATTTACCCCGGCAGACCTTTTGTTAGATGGGCTTTTTTTCTCTTGCTGAATTCTGTCTGATTAATTGACTTCCTGTGGAGTTCTTGGCTGAAAAGGCCCAATTTGTTAAAGGCCGAGTCTTTGTGCTGGTAACCCAGGGGCCGACGCACTGGAACATTAGCGTGTGGATGACTCTGTGGTCACTGATCTGAGAACAGCTCCACCCGTGTGTGTGTCTCTCCTCTCACGCAGGGGTCGGCACCTGCGCTTCGATCATTATGTGTTTGTTAACGTTATTTCCCCAGAGTAACAAACTCGGTGGCCTCGGAGGCCTAAAAACGGCATTGCCATGGAAACCGCCTCCAGACTCGTCGTCGGGTCAGCGTGTGTTTGAAAGCAGCGCGCAGCCTTCAATTATCTCTGTTTGCATCTTTGCTGATTAGAGAGGAAGAGGAGAGAGGGATGATGGGAACTGCAGCAGACAGTCTTTTCTCCGCCAGAATATTCCCACACCTGCGCTGTGTTTCTCAATAACAAATGCATACGTTTTAGCTTAGCCAAGCTCATAAAAAAAAAATGTGCTTTGGTAAATCGTGATTATGACGTCTCAAATACTAATGAGATTAAAATGTTGAAAATGTGATTTATTCTGTAATTTCATAATTTTGACTTTACCTCTAATAATTGTCTTAATATGTCACACTTTCAACTTTTCATCTCATAAGTTACTTAAGTATGTCATAATTTTGACTTTTTATGTCATTGATTTATAAAAACGCTTTTTTATTTGTAAATTATTTATTTAAAAATATAATAAAATAACTAATATTATATAATTAAAATTGTATTATTATTGTAATAATTATTATTATTATTATTATTATATTAAAAAATAAAAATGTGTATATATATATATTTTTTTTTTAAATATACATTTAAAAAAAATATATATAAATTTATATTTAAAAATTTTATATATATATATATATATATATATATATATATATATATAAATATAATTTTTTTAAATGTATATTTAATATATATTTTAAAAATCATATTTATATATATATATATATATATATATATATATATTATTATTTTTTTAATATACATAAAAAAAAAATATATATATATATATATATATATATATATAACTTTTTTAATATAAATTTATATATAATTTTTTTAAATGTATATAAAAAAAAAATATATATATATATATATAATTATTATTATTATTGACTTAACTTACTAGAAAATATATTCAAGATATACTTTCATGCATTGTGAGAATGACATTCAATCATGTAATCAATGGAAAGGTAACTAGTCTAATTACAAATAGTAATTTAAATGTATTGCCACTACTTAAATTTTGGAATCTGATTACATAATCCAGATTAGATGTAATCAGTTATTACCCAGCACTGGATATTATAAACATTATCATCATGATTTTCACTAAAGCTGCTTTGAAACACTGAGTTGTGCAAAAGCCGTACAAATAAATTTGACTTGACCTGGTGTGGGTGCTTGTCAAGAGCTCTAGTTCAGGCTTAAACTAACATCCCCACAGAAGTCTCCCATGCACATCATCAAGAGATATTTACTAAAAACATTCATGAAACAGTATGATAGTGAGAATACACTCCCGTTCGTGTGTGTGTGTGTGTGTGTGTGATATGAATGAGGTCTGTGTAAAATTAATGACATGAAGCTAACGAGTGTATTCCTTCTCATTTATGTCTCATATAACCCGTCTAATTGAATGATGCACATAAATCACTGTTAAGGGAATTAAGCATTAAATTAGCGTTAAATTTTCATGAAGAACTTGTACGGTGATAACTTTGTCCTGACACATTTTACATTATTTTATGACTATGAAGAGTATTTCCCTGCTTCATGGATATTTTATTATATAATTCCCAGTGGTGATTGTCATTAGATTACTGTATTTTAAAATAAATCGTCACGAAATACTAAACATTTCATGACACTAAAACAGGCTTCATGATCTGAAAATGTAATATGTGATGCAAAATGTAATATTCGACGCCTCCGGATGTGGGTTTGCGAGTGCATTTCGAGCAGAAAGCCCATCTGTGTGCTGGGGAACCCCTGTCGACTCCATTATGGTGGAGATGGAGGTTTCTGTTTTCATGGAGATGAGCTTTGCTTTAAGACTCTCCGTTAATGTAGAGCGGTGCGACCCATCCATAATCGAGACAAAAGGATGGTTGCCGTCCACCACAGATGCCTCAGTAATGAGCAGGCATCAATCATATCCCAACAGCCCCGGCGGGAGAGATAAGAGTCATGCATAAGTGCACTGGCCAATCACAGCGGTTTTCAGCTTAGCACTGCTGGCTTCCACCCATGTGATTGACAGCGCTCGACAACCTTATTTAAAGCGCCTCTATTATCCCGTTTTAAAGGTTGTTTTGGAGTTTCCTACAAAAGGTTTACATGCATCCAAGGTCATTATATACATCACTTAATGTCTTAAAGAGTCTGAAAACAGATTCGGTCTCTCTAAACCCCACCTCCTACCTATTTGGACCCAGTCTATTGTGATTGGTCGAATGTGTACAGTGCGTGTCGTGAATGAAACTGCCATTACCATATCTGAATTTCAGCACTTGATACAGTGTTACGAACGCTGACGATGGCGTCGGTTTTTCCGTTTCTATTTCAGAGCGAGTCCTCATTCATTCATCGTCTTCTCGACATGAACAACACGAACGAAACTCTTCCAGTCTCACACTACAACAGTGTTTGAGGGCGGGGCAAAGTAGACGTTGTTCACGTGCAGCCAATGAACACCATAAACTGGCATTATGCAAATGTGTTACATTGTTACGCTATACACACGACTCGTTTCGGCAGTTCAGATTCGATTCTTTTAGGAGAAAACTTTTACATTCACGAACGGATCTATTACACACTGCATGAAAGGGAATATCTGAAAAAAAAGCATAATATGGGCACTTTAAAATAATGACAAACCTGTGTGACCTTCTGTGTGACCAGAATAACTCTCATGAATATTATAATTCAGCTGTGGCGGAAGGTTTATTGAAGTCTTAAAGGGGTGATATCATGAAAATCTGACTTTTTCCATGTTTAAGTGTTATAATCGTGTGCATAATTGGTGCATCTACCAACCTAGAAAACATGAAAAAGGACAACCAAGAGACTTTGTTTTGGTAAGTCTCTACACGTCAAAAAACGAGCCGCTCAGATTTCGCTCCTCTTGTGACGTAGGAAGGGGATTTTATTATAACATCACCATCCCTTAATCTGCATGTTTCCACCCACAGCGCCGCCATTTTGTTTTCGCAAGCGACAACGGTGTACCAGTTCTAACGCCATGGCGAAAATTGGAGCTAAGCATGCTAACTGTTCTGTCGCTGGCTGCACAGATGAACACTGAACTCGGTTTAGAGTCGCATTAGCCTGCGAGTTGAACCTGGCAAGCTTGACTCCTAATAAAGGAGCGTTTCTGTCCAAGAGATATTTTCGAAAAATTATTACACCATTCACAGCATTTGATAGCAATCATAAACATTAGCCTGGGGTGTATATAGCATAGCGTACCTATAAACAGAGCCATATAATGGCCGTCCATGTGGGTTTTGCACAAAAGACGAACATGACGACACATGCTAGTGATGAGTTGATCAACTCCACAGCAACTACATCAATTTATCCACTAACCGTTCAGAAACGTCTAAAAGTTGGAACTTCTTCCTGAGTCTCTCCATCAGTTTGAACACTTTCCTCATTTTGTCTGCGTGAGATTCTCCAGCTTTGTTGTTGTTGAGCTGTTGAAGCTCCGCCCTCTTCTGGAGCAGCAGCTCATTTGCATTTAAAGGGACGCACACAAAAACACCCAAATAGAGGCAAATTTGACAAGCGATAATAAATGATCTGTGGAGCTGAAACTTCACTGGAGACACCAGAAGATATTACATCTTTTGAAAGTGAGCATAATAGATCATCTTTAAATCATTCCTAACACATAAATATGGAAGTTTTTATTTGGATCTGTTCCTCACATGAATCTCTCCTTAAGAAGGCTTTGAATACAGTGCATGAGTTTCACAGATTAAGTTACTTTTTTTGCTTTGTTTTCTGAGCATATATATAGTGAAATAAATTAATACTGTGAAATATTATCATTTCAAACGTTTTCTTTTTCTTTTTCTTTTTAATTTGCTGTGTCTTCCTGTGATGCGATGTATTCCTTCAAAAAGAGTAATAGATAATAACTGACTGCAAAACCAGCTACAAAATCCCATTATATTCAGCGAGTAGAAGCAGCATGAAGGTAATTATACCGGAAACAATCTAAAAAGCTTTTTGCATTCAGTGAAGATAAAGATAGAAGTTGTTCTGGCTAGCGTGGCTTTAAAAATCTTCCAACAGCCTTCAATAAATAGAGCACAATAATGTGTTTTTTCTCTCCGTCTTATTAACTGTGATCGATGGCCGCAAAGGCTGGTCTCTGTCTGTCCGTCTGGACCGACTCTGTCTGTCCGTCTGGCATCTGGTCGTCCTGGCAGCAGATGATGGAGTCTCGTTAGATTTGGCATATACAGTGTTTGGCAGGAGATTTGAGCAGGACGTGAGCTGTGGTCTGGTTTCGGGTCGGTCGTTGGAGGAGACTGAACGCGAGCAGGTGCCGATACCGAGTTCCTGTCAAAGGCTGTTTCTCTCTCAGATGAGCTTTAATACGGTGGCCGAGAGAGCTCAAAGCGCTGCAAATAAGAAAACACATGCAAATAAAAAAAAGCACATGCAAATAAAAAAAAAAACACATGCACATGCAAATAAAAAAAACACATGCAAATAAAAAAGCACATGCAAATAAAAAAAGCACATGCAAATAAAAAAAGCACATGCAAATAAAAAAGCACATGCAAATAAAAAAAGCACATGCAAATAAAAAAAAGCACATGCAAATAAAAAAAAGCACATGCAAATAAAAAAAGCACATGCAAATAAAAAAAAGCACATGCAAATAAAAAAAAGCACATGCAAATAAAAAAGCACATGCAAATAAAAAAACATGCAAATAAAAAAAGCACATGCAAATAAAAAAACACATGCAAATAAAAAAAGCACATGCAAAAAACAAACAAACATGCAAAAAACAAACAAACATGCAAATAAAAAAGCACATGCAAATAAAAAAACATGCAAATAAAAAAACACATGCAAATAAAAAAAGCACATGCAAATAAAAAAGCACATGCAAATAAAAAAAGCACATGCAAAAAAAAACAAACATGCAAATAAAAAAAGCACATGCAAATAAAAAAAGCACATGCAAATAAAAAAAACACATGCAAATAAAAAAAAGCACATGCAAATAAACAAAAACACATGCAAAAAAAAAACAAAAACGTGATCATCAGTTTGACAACACATGTGCTGCAAATCCTCACAACACATGCAAACACAAAAACGCGCTGCAAATAGCACAAACCACAACGGAAATGTTTCAAGGGGGACCCCAAAAAGAACCCTACTAGGACCTGCTTATTATCTGTGTCCAAAACCAGTTCAACTCACCCTTCACTGATTCACTAATCCCTATATAGTGTACGGCATTTGAGTGCACAGTGTGTTCACAATCATTAAATACTATAAAAACTGCAAACAAAAGTAAACAACTGTACATTATTTCATGTATTTATTATTTTTAATAAAGTGTTTTTCATTTTGCTAGAAGCTCACGCTCACAGATGACGTGATCATTATGATGACGTCACATTAGTACGCTACAGATGATTAACCAATATTTTTAAATCATCCACTAAATGATCATCTCTTAAAGTTGAATGAGTGAACAACAATGCCACATATTAAAACACTTTTCTGTTAGTGAAACACATTACGTGGAGTTAATGCCTACATAATATATTTAATATTTTTTAGTTTGTTTGTTTGTTTTTAGTTTTCAGCTTCATGAAGCAGTGTGTTGAACTAGATGTCACTGGTCCCTGAAAGCAGTGAAAACACTCCCCGTCCTGAAATGACACCCCAGTTCCAGCTGGCACGACATGAACTAAACACACGTGCGCTGAAATCAAAGCAGTCACACGTTAGATTTGGCAAGCGTATGGCAAGACGTTTTGACTTTTATTCATTTTCAGGATATGAACTTGTGATATCAACAATTACATTTTCACTAGTTAAAATGTTAATTCTTGATATCTGTAATTGTATTTTTACTAGTGAAATCTCACCATAGGCTGCCATTCAAATTCAATTGTTGATATCAAGAATTCATTTCTTACTAGTTGAAATTCCAGTTTCACACATCAGGAATACAATTCTTACTAGTAAAAGTGCAAATTTCTGATATCAATTACATTGTTACTAGTGCAAATGTCTATTCTTGATATCAACAATTGAATTTCTTCTAGTAAAAATGTTCATTTCTGATATCATGAATGTGATTGTTACTAGTAAGAAAGCCGTTTTAGATATCAGAAATTATATTGATATCAGGAATTCATTTCAGATATCAGAAATGAACATTTTTACTAGTAGAAATTCAATTGTTGATATCAAGAATAGACCTTTGCACTAGTAACAATTGAATTCTTGATATCAGACATTTGCATTTTTACTAGTGGAAATGTAATTGTTGATATCAAAAATGATGATTTTTCAAAGCCAAAGTCTACTTTATTGTCAATTCTGCCATATATAGAGAGAATTGAAATTTCGTTACTCTCAGACTCTAGATGTATACATGTAACAAGGTAACAATTAACAATCACAACAACAACAAAAGAATAAAGAAAATAAATAAATAAAGTGACTTATGAAGATATTAGTGCAAACAGTAATAGTGCAGTAGTAGTGCAAGCAGTAAGAATTGTATTCCTGATGTGTGAAACTGGAATTTCAACTAGTAAGGAATGAATTCTTGAGATCAACAATTGAATTTGAATGGCAGAGATTTCACTAGTAAAAATACAATTACAGATATCAACAATTATAGTTTATACTAGTGGAAATGTAATTCTTGATATCTAGAATTTAATTATTGATATCAAGAATTAACACTGTTACTAGTGGAAATGTAATTGTTGAAATCACAAGTTCATATCCTGAAAATGAATTAAAGTCAAAACGGCTTGCCATATAAGCGGGTCCTCAAAGATGACAAAAATGAGCAGGGAATTGTCAAAAATCATCATTTAACATTGAGTTCATGAGTTATTCGTTGTTTATTGGTGTTTTTTGTTTTCAGTGCAGAAGCTGAATTCATTAAAGTGTTAGTTCACCCGAAAAGACTTTCATCGGTCAGTCGAACAGTTATTTTAAAAAAAATATTTAGTCTCTTCCAAGCTTTATAATGGGAGTTTTGCTTTTGTGTTCTCTTTTTGCTGTGAACATCGCCTCCTCTCTTCCGCTCGGTCTTCTGAATCTGTCCCTCTCTCAGCTGTGACAGATCCATTCAGCTGGACGGACAGAGCCTGTCCTCCAGACGCTTTAGAAATCTTCATCCCGCTGCCGAAACTGAACCTGTGTTTCCTCTCCTCAGAATGGCAGGGATTACGGTTTCCTGGTGCGGCAGAACTCGGAGCTGCTGCGGGCGCTGGAGGAGATGGAGAAATCCTGCGCCGCTCTCAGAGAGGAGAACCGGATACTGGTGAGGGTCCGGCGTCTGATTCGCATCTGATGTTCTGTTTTATTTCAGTTAACCTTTTTATGAACACCAAACGTTTTTAGATGGCAAATATTTTATTTTACAATTATAACCCTGTTATATGAGAATTGCAAAGTGAAAACAAAAAACAAATCCATCTATCCATCCCTCTATCAATCTAACAATCGATCTGTCCTTCCATCCATCATTCTCAATATCTATCGTTCTACCCATCCATCTTCATTCTCTCTATCTATCATTCTATCTACCCATCCATCCATCGTATCTATCTATCATTCTCTTGATCTATCTATCTGTCGTTCTCTATTTATCCTATCGATCTGTCTAACAATCTATCGTTCTCTCTAAAGATCCATCCATCCCTAATTCACAATATCTATCGTGCCATCCATCCATCATCCATCCATCATTCTTTATCTATCGTTCCATCATCCATCCATCATCCATCCATCCATCCATCCATCATCCATCCATCATCCATCATCCATCCATCATTCTTTATCTATCGTTCCATCCATCCATCCATCATCCATCCATCCATCCATCCATCCATCCATCATCCATCCATCATTCTTTATCTATCGTTCCATCCATCCATCCATCATTCTTTATCTATCGTTCCATCCATCCATCCATCATTCTTTATCTATCGTTCCATCCATTCATCCATCCATCATCCATCCATCATTCTCTATCTATCGTTCCATCCATCCATCCATCATCCATCCATCATTCTCTATCTATCGTTCCATCCATCCATCATCCATCATCCATCCATCATTCTTTATCTATCATTCCATCCATCCATCCATCATCCATCCATCCATCCATCCATCCATCATCCATCCATCATTCTTTATCTATCGTTCCATCCATCCATCCATCCATCCATCATTCTTTATCTATTGTTCCATCCATTCATCCATCCATCATCCATCCATCATTCTCTATCTATCGTTCCATCCATCCATCCATCATCCATCCATCATTCTCTATCTATCGTTCCATCCATCATCCATCCATCATCCATCATCCATCCATCATCCATCCATCATTCTTTATCTATCGTTCCATCCATCCATCCATCCATCATTCTCTATCTATCGTGCCATCCATCCATCCATCATCCATCTATCCATCATCCATCATCCATCCATCATTCTTTATTTATCGTTCCATCCATCCATCCATCCATCCATCATCCATCCATCATTCTCTATCTATCGTTCCATCCATCCATCATCATCCATCCATCATTCTCTATCTATCGTTCCATCCATCCATCATCCATCCATCATCCATCCATCATTCTCTGTCTATCGTTCCATCCATCCATCCATCCATCCATCATTCTCTATCCATCGTTCCATCCATCCATCCATCTTTCTCTATCTATCGTTCCATCATCCATCCATCATCCATCCATCATTCTCTATCTATCGTTCCATCCATCCATCCATCCATCCATCCATCATTCTCTATCTATCGTTCTATCTACCCATCCATCCATCCATCATCCATCCATCATTCTCTATCTATCATTCTATCTACCCATCCATCCATCCATCATCATTCTCTATCTATCATTCTATCTACCCATCCATCCATCCATCCATCTATTGTTCTCTCTAATGATCGCTCTGTCATTCCATCCATCCATCCATCCATCCATCCATCCATCCATCAATATCAAGGAAAATTCTCATAACATGAGCCCATGAGCATAACATGATTTTCATCATCTTTATTCACATTTTAGTTTGTTTCCTTCATATTTCACGCCTTTGAATAATCTTAAATCCCGTCTTCAGTCTCTCAAATTCTCTCTCTCTCTCATCCAATATCCGTGTGTTCTCAGAGGAAGAGCAGTTCTCCAGAGACAGAGGAGAAGGTGAAGAGGTTGAGGAAGAAGAACACCGAACTCGCCGTCATCGCCAAGCGTCTGGAGGAGAGAGCGCGAAAACTGCAGGAGGCCAACCTGAAAGTGGTGCGCACTCATTTATTCATCTTCAGCTATTTTCGTATCATGGAGGGTGTGGAGTGCATTTTTTTAGCACTTTAAAGGCCCTGATGTACTCACAGCGAAGTTCTTTTTTGTTCTTCATTATGGGCTGAAAAGAAGTTGAAATATCTTTGCAGCGATATACTGTTAACAAACATCCTGACGCCGTCCTGCTGCTGAGAGCGAGACTCAATAACAAAATAAACACTACAAAAATGAGAAAACAGCAGTTCAGAAAGCATCTGATCATAGTGATATGGGTATGTTTGCGATTTGGCACTCCGGTAAAGTCACGTCGCGTTTATTTATTTACCACTTTATACAGTAGATTATTTAAAAGCAGCATCTTTACTGTATCAAAGGATTAGTTCACTTCAGAATTAAAATGTCCTGATAATTTACTCTCCTCCATGTCATCCAAGATGAAAAGAAATGAAGTTGGTTTTTGAGGAAAACATTCCAGGATTTTTCTCCATATAGTGGACTTCAATGGGGTTCAACAGGTCCAAATGTCAGTTTCAATGCAGCTTCAAAGGATCTACATGATCCCAGACGAGTAATAAGAGTCTGATCTAGAGAAACCATCGGACATTTTATAAAAAAAAATAAACGTTTATATACTTTTTAACCACAATTGCTCTGTGATGCGCCACGCATTACGTAATCACGTCCGAAAGGTTGTAGCCGGAAGTACCACGGTAGGGCGAAAAACTCCATCTAATTTCCTCCTGCAACTTCAAAATCGTTCGACATCGTTGTTTTAACTTTTTTTGTAAAGGACGTTTAACTTAAGTCTTTGCATGTTCACTTTGTAAACACTGGATCAGTACTTCCTCCTACATCACGTGACCTTTCTAAGGTGATGACGTAATGTGTAGCACATCACAGAGCAGCGCAAGACGAGCATTTGTGGTTAAAAAGTATATAGTTTTTATTTATTTTTTTATAAAATGTCTGATGGTTTCTCTAGATCAGACTCTTATTCCTCGTCTGGATCATGTAGAGTCTTTGAAGCTGCACTGAAACTGACATTTGAACCTGTTGAACCCCATTGAAGTCCACTATATGGAGAAAAATCCTGGAATGTTTTCCTCAAAAACCCTAATTTCTTTTCGACTGAACAAAGAGAGTCATAAACATCTTGGATGACGTGGAGGAGAGTAAATTATCAGGACATTTTAATTCTGAAGTGAACTAATCCTTTAAAATCTTTAGTCAGAAATCTCCACTTCAACAACTTTACACACACCAAACTTTACTTTATTCTGAAGGGTTTGTTCACATGTCATTCGCCTGATTTATATAACATTGTATTCCTAAAAACATGATAAATGTCTTCTCATTTCTATCTGTTGACAGTATTCTCTGTCCAAAAAATTAGTATGTCAACAAAATGAAGCTGATTTTGATTGCGGTGTTCAGATTTCTGTTCTGGAAATGTATGCAAATTATTTGATTAGATAATGCATTATTTGCATATTTCAGTGAAAACAATTGTGTTAAATGTATTATGATTAATAGATATCACTGTCCCAGTTATTTTGCCTTAAATGCATTTCAGTCGTCAGTGTAAAAGTAAAGTCTTCAAGTTTATTTTGGATCTGATTATGAAGGCGTAACAGTGTTTACTCCTCAAACAGTCATTCACTGCTCTCTTGTGTCTCCGATAGAGTTTCTATTGATGCTTTTGTGTCGACTTTGTTCTGAATGACCGTGACTATTGTTAAACAACCTTCTGTTCTACAATGACATTCAGCTTTTCATGTAGAGCGACAATACGGGTTGCATAACACAAGACGAATCCACACACAACACTGTGGGAGAGAAGTGGATGATGACGCGAGAGAGTTTAAACGTAAAGACGCTGAACTCCTCGCCCTTTGTGTGTGTGTTACGCTGAAACTCTAGTCCACCTGTTGGCTCTCTGATGCTCATGGGTAATAATGGCGGACGGTCACTGCACAACACCTGTTATCCGTTTGTATCAGCACACACACACACACACACACACACACACACACACACACACTGGACATACAGATGGACTGCAGTCACTGCCTTTGTTCCTCGTATAGCTGATTCTGTTGTTTTAAATAGTTCAGAGGTTGTAATACTTTAGATAAATGCTTTTTACAATGTTTCCATGGGACTTATTTTATAATTGGAGCGGTTATTAAAACTTAATAAGCTATAAGTCCGGTTCCGGAAGTTTCCATTTTCTCCATAGGGATATTGATTTTGAATCATAACTTATAAACTTTTAAACACAGATCGACTGTGAGCGACGAGGTTGATGTCAGCCGTCAGCACACATTATTTCAGCTTATTTTTCAAAATAATCATGCTTAACAGCGGAATTCCTGGTAAAAAACTACATTACCCATGATGCTGTGCAGAAACTCCACCAATCAGAGTCGAGTCCAAAACAGCTTTTTAGCTCCGCCCACTGCCGTGAATGACGTAATCAAGTCGATCTAAAAAAAAAAAAACTGAAATGTTTGTATACATATGCATATTTTACAATAAATGTTGTTTTACACACATAATCAGCATTTGTAAACGAGTATTTTCTCAATAGTTTTTAACTCAGTTATGCTGTTTGCAATGCTTCATGGGATTGTAGTTCTTTGTCATTAAGTACACATTCTTGTACTTTTGTCTTTTTGTCCGATTTTCAAAAAGTTTTTGCTTCAAATCAAAGTTTGTAGTGTTGTGATTCTCCTCGTAGCTGATTGGCTTGGTCCATGGCTTCTAGCTCTTTAGCAAAGACTTTTTAACAAAGAAAAATTAATGGAAAAAAATACTAAATAAAATTGGGCAGGCAATAACGCACTCTATAGATATCGTTGTCATCCTTGGGCCTTTAAACGGTTAGAATTTGACTTCTTGCAAATCCAAGAGCAGCATCTGAAATGAATCATGTGATTAATCTGAAGGCGTGTCATTGGTGGAATGCTGTGATTGACAGCTGGTGTTTTACTGTACCCCTCCAGGTGAACACCCCTATGCCGGTGAAGCCGGGCGCTGTGGAGCAGTACAAGCGTGCGTTTGCCCGTCAGAGAGCCAGAGACCTGGCGCAGCACGCGGACACACTGCTGTGTAAAGATAAGCAGATCGCAGCGCTGCAGCAGGAGTGCAGACAGCTGGAGACGCGGCTGGGACAGGGGAAGGTGCACAACATCACACGATCACACAAAACACTTCTTATGCTTTAATTAGTAGGATTTGCCAAGTCTAGCAACACCTAGTGCTGTGAGTCGAGTTGATTTTTGTTGATTTATGTATTTCAGCTCTCAGTTCTATCTTGTCTCTTTCTTCAGAATTGATTTTTGCCAACAAATTTTAGTCGGCCATAGTCTTATGGCTATTTTTCATTTTATTATTTATTTATTATTTTATTCTATATATATATATATATTACACACATACATGTGTGTATAATATTTATTTTTTATTTTTTTTATTCTTTTTATGGGTTATTTTGCATCACAATTAGATTTTTTTTATTTTATTTTTTATTTATTTATTATGATTTTTATTTTATCAGGTTATTTTGCATTAGAATTAGATTTATTTCATTTTATTAAATTATTTATTTATTTTATTTTTATCTTATTTGGTTATTTTGCATCAGATTAGATTTTTTTTTAAATTTATTTTATTAATTTATTTTTATTTTATTATTTTTTTCTGTTGTTTTGCATCAGAATTACATTTATTTTATTTTATTTGGTTATTTTGCATCAGAATCAGATCAGATTTATTTTACTAATTTATTTTTATTTTATTATGTCCTTTTGCATCAGAATTACATGTATTTGATTAATTTATTTTTATTTTATTATTTTTTATCTGTTATTTTGCATCAGAATTACATTTATTTTATTTTAATTTATTTTATTTGGTTATTTTGCATCAGAATCAGATCAGATTTATTTTATTAATTTATTTTTATTTTATTTTATATTGTCATTTTGCATCAGAATTAGATTTATTTATTTTTTTTATTATTATTTTTATTTCATTTGGTTATATTGCATCAGAATCAAATTTTTATTTTTAAAATTTATTTTATTAATTATTTTATTTATTTTTTTATTATTTTTATTTATTTTTTACTAGGTTATTTTGCATCAGAATCAGATTAGACGTCCTGTTCATAAGTTCAACTCGATATACTTATTCATTTCTAATTGTATATTATACATATTTTACTTTATTTTAGAATGTTCTTTTGTTCGTGTTATTTTTTTTAATCAAGTTATTAAAATATGTAGTTATTAAAATATCCAGTCAACTGGAATAATCACTAAATATATAACATGATTTCTGTGCAGTTGCTCTATTTCAGCTCTCAGTTCCCTCTTGTGTTGTCATTATTATAGCTCCTGGCTCCACCTGCTGGAGATGCCATGTACTGCACATAGTCAGCATTTACTGAACACACACTTTGAAGTACAAAGGCAAAGTCTGAATCTGGCACAGAAATTAAATTTGTCTCACCTCAGGGCTATTGAAGTGATCTTCTAAAACTGAAGGTGTGACGGTTGTCTCTCCACGTCTCGCTCAGGGTCCTGTGGGAGTCGGCGAGTTCGAGCGTCTCCTGAAGGAGTCTCAGAAGGAGGTGCTGCGTCTGCAGAGACAGCTGTCCGTCACCTCCAGCAGCGCCACAGCAGAAAGCCCTTCAGAGCGACAGGCCCGAGACCTCAGGGTAAATCACGCATGTGTTTATCTATGAAAGACGTCAATATTTTTGTTATTCGTTATTTCACGGACGAGAATCCATGAACCACATTGTTACGCAGCTTTCAAAGGCTGAATGATATATTAAAACCACTTCAAAGGTCATAATACAGCATAGCGCGACCTTCAATAATTTATGTCATACAAGTTACATGTCTCAGTAAATGCTGCTCCACACAAACTGGTTCATGTAAGTTCATCTGGTGCCATTTGACCAGATTTATCACGTAAATCATTTATAAACCCATTGAGTTAAAAATAAAAAGAATTTTGTGGCAAAAACCATAACAATAATATGTGGTTTTTATCCTATTGTTTGCTATATTTATTTGCTCGGTGGGTTTTGGCTCTGTTGTCGGCTGTCAGGACCTTTGAAATACGAAAACGTTCGTCAGCCAATCAGATTCAAGCATTCAACAGCCCCGTATGTCATTTTAATGGTTATCGTTCGTTTAGGTGTATTTTTATTACCACAAAACAAAAAAAAGCATTACCAAAATAATCATTAGTGACATCCCTTATTTATTTAAATGTGTCAGTAGCAGTGTTATCTTAGTTTTTTTTCCATTCCATTCATTTTTTTCATTTTAGCTTGTTTCAGTTTTAGTCATTTTATTGTGTTTTCGTCATTTTTATTAGTTAAAAATGTCTATATAGTTTTTATTCATTTTTATTTCAGTTTTAGTTCATTTTAGTACATCAAGTTTTGCCATCTAGCTGAAATAAAATAAAATAAGTTTTATATATATATATATATATATATATATATATATATATATTATATTATTCCCATTAACTTTTATTTCAAGTATATGTTTTTTGTCTACATATATAGTTTATATAGTATATAGTATATATATAGCTTTTTATATTCAATAGTTTTTATAGTTAATTTTATTTTATTTTAGTTAATATTTATTTTATTATTATTATTTAGTAGTAGTAGTTTTAGTTACTGTAATAACTGTAAATCTTTTTTGCGTGTGTGAAATCATCATAATTCAAGAGAAGTTTAGAAAGCAAATTTTCCTATTCTTTCCACATATCCAGGGTATGTTTAAGAGTAAGTAAGCCAATAACCTCAACTTTCGGTTCCAAAAACGGAGGTAACTTTCAGGGTATGTAAGTAACCATAGCAACTTACTCTCTGAACATAACCTGCTCATGATCCAGGGTTAGTTTGATTAAGAAGTATTCAGATGCGTGTTATTTAATTAATATAGTTTTATTAAAATAACTACATATCTAAATTTGCTACATAGTTATTTTTATACAATACATACGTACATATGTGTAAAAGTGCTTTATATATATATATATATATATATATATATATATATATATATATATATATATAAGTATATAGCAGTATTATAATGTTTAAACGTTTATTCAATTTATATATATATAATATAATAGATGTATTTATTTTATTGTAATCTCACAGATGGATCTGCTTCTTGTTCCTTTTTATAACTGGACATTTTCTATTCTATAATTTATATAATAAAATACATATGTGATATCTTATCTTATTAAATATTTAGCATCAAACAAACAAAATAAGTCTTATTTTCAGTGAATAAAGATGTAGCCACCAGATGTGCACAAAGTACACTCAAAAAAATATTTCAGTCTAAACATAAGTTTTATGTAATTTAATTACATAGCAATTTTCCATCCATTTGGTCTACATAGTTTTAACATAAACAAACTAATAAACTTAATGTGATTCATATTTGTCAGTCATATGTAAATGAAATAGGTCAGATTTATGTAATAGTTCACAGGTTAATGAACACTGTTTAGTGGTCATGTGTGTGCGCACTACTGAGTTAAAGTACCATTGAAGCAGTGTCAGAGTTAATGAGATCATTAAGTGATGATTGAGCATTAATGATGAACACCTGCTGTTAACAAGCAGAATCACTGAAGGACAGAGAAACACAAGAACTACAACTGATGAAACCAACTGAAGATAAAAGACATTTAATCTCTCACTATTCATATACTCAACTATTACATAAATCTTACCTATTTCATTTAATTACATAAAACTTATGCTTAGACAGATATATTTTTTTGAGTGTAGGTAAATCGCCATTAAACAAGGAAGTGGAATGGCACGCTTTTTCTCAGCGTTTTCGTCGCTCTGTTGAGAATGTCTTGTGTGTTCACCGGGAACATACTCTGGGTTGGTTGAACTTACTCCCCGATGCGTTTTTGGAACCAGCATACCTCGAGTAAGAGAGGTTTGAGTTAATCAACCGAGAGTTCAGGGTATATGTGAGGATAAGTTAATCTTGCTTTCTGGAACACCCCCCAGTACTTTGTAAATTCGCAATATGTGTGTTGTGAAGCAGAACCAGTTGAAGCCGCTGGTTTAATCCTCTCAGTCCGCTGGTAAACCGTCATTATGCCGTTACTGCTCAGCCGTTTCTCTGCACTCTTAAGTGTCATTGATATAAGTGGATATCTAGAGGATTCTTTCCTGGATGGAGTCACTTCCTCTGTGAAGGAGTCGGGATTATTGTGCGTGCGTTTATGACGGCTCTGCCCCTGTGGGGTTTTTTAGGGCTTATTTTGTGTTTACACTGAAATGAATGTTGTTTCTGCTCTTATGTAATGGACTACACCATAATCTGTAATACTGGCTAATGAACAACTCTATATACTGAACACTGTGTGTGTGTGTGTGTGTGTGTGTGAGAGAGAGAGAGTGTGTGCCTTGAACAACTATCTTTATGTGGAGCGGTTTGAGTTTTAAAGCATCGGTGTGAGAACAGAGTAGAGTCATTCTGAGAGCCCTCTAAAGGCCTGCTTGGGATCAGGTTATAATCAGGTCAAAGGTCAGTTTAGGCTCTTAGTTGTGATGGGTTAGGGTTAGGGTTAGGAGCTGGAGGTCGCATTGTGTTAATGAATGTCCTCACAAAGATAGATGTGCAAAAAGTGTGCATCTATTTGTGTGTGTGTGTTGGTATATGTGTGCACAGATTGCTTGTGTGTGTTTTTGTGTGTTTGTGTGTGTTTTCATGGAAGTGTGTTTGTGTATGTGCGCATTCATCTGTGTTTTATGTATGTGTTTGTGTGTATGCACGAATATGCACACACACATACGGACATACGACTATGCACATACACACACACACACACATACACAAACATGTACATGAACAAATACATGAACACACACACACACACATACGGACATATGACTATGCACATACACACACACACGAACACATGCACATACACACAAACACACACAAACATGTACATGAACACGTACATGAACACACACACACACACAAACACATTCATACACACACAAACACATTTAAACAAACACACACATACACAAACACAAACATGAACACACACACAAACACATATACATGTGTGTGTATGTGCGTGTTCTTGAATGTGTATGTGTGCGCGTGCATGTGTTCATGTGTGTGTGTGCGTGTGTGTGCGTGTGTGTGCGTGTGTATATATATATACAGTGGGTACGGAAAGTATTCAGACCCCCTTAAATTTTTCACTCTTTGTTATATTGCAGCCATTTGCTAAAATCATTTAACTTCATTTTTTTCCTCATTAATGTACACACAGCACCCCATATTGACAGAAAAACACAGAATTCTTGACATTTTTGCAGATTTATTAAAAAAGAAAAACTGAAATATCACATGGTCCTAAGTATTCAGACCCTTTGCTAAGTATTTAGTAGAAGCACCTTTTGATCTAATACAGCCATGAGTCTTTTTGGGAAAGATCCTCTGCCATTCCTTCTTGCAGATCTTCTCCGGTTCTGTCAGGTTGGATGGTAAACGTTGGTGGACAGCCATTTTTAGGTCTCTCCAGAGATGCTCAATTGGGCCATTCAAGAACAGTCACGGACTTGTTGTGAAGCCACTTCTTCGTTATTTTAGCTGTGTGATTAGGGTCATTATCTTGTTGGAAGGTAAACCTTCGGCCCAGTCTGAGGTCCTGAGCACTCTGGAGAAGGTTTTCATCCAGGATATCCCTGTACTTGGCCGCATTCATCTTTCCCTCGATTGCAACCAGTCGTCCTGTCCCTGCAGCTGAAAAAACACCCCCACAGCATGATGCTGCCACCACCATGCTTCACTGTTGGGACTTTATTCAATTCAATTCAATTCAATTCAAATTTATTTGTATAGCGCTTTTCACGATACATATCGTTTCAAAGTAGCTTTACAGAGAACGGATGTCAACATTACAATTTAAAGAATACAGTTAGCAAATAACATAATTTAGTTAATTAATTTACAATCAGAGTTAGCAGTTTAACTGAAGTAGGAAGCAAAGAGCTCCCGGAAAATAAATTACATTAACAATAATTAGGACATAAAATTGGGCAATGTGCATGTTGATCCAGATGATTGCGTCTTCTGAAGTCCAACTTTATAGGACAGGTGATGAGCAGTGTCTGGTTTTCTCCACATATACTACTTAGAATTAAGGCCAAAAAGTTCTATCTTGGTCTCATCAGACCAGAGAATCTTATTTCTCACCATCTTGGAGTCCTTCAGGTGTTTTTTAGCAAACTCCATGCGGGCTTTCATGTGTCTCGCACTGAGGAGAGGCTTCCGTCGGGCCACTCTGCCATAAAGCCCCGACTGGTGGAGGGCTGCAGTGATGGTTGACTCTCTACAACTTTCTCCCATCTCCCCACTGCATCTCTGGAGCTCAGTCACAGTGATCTTTGGGTTCTTCTTTACCTCTCTCACCAAGGCTCTTCTCCCCTGGTAGCTCAGTTTGGCCAGACGGCCAGCTCTTGGAAGGGTTCTGGTTGTCCCAAACGTCTTCCATTTAGGGATTATGGAGGCCACTGTGCTCTTAGGAATGTTTTTGTAACCTTGGCCAGATCTGTGCCTTGCCACAATTCTGTCTCTGAGCTCTTCAGGCAGTTCCTTTGACCTCATGATTCTCATTTGCTCTGACATGCGCTGTGAGCTGTAAGGTCTTATATAGACAGGTGTGTGGCTTTCCTAATCAAGTCCAATCAGTATAATCAAACACAGCTGGATGCAAATGAAGGTGTAGAACCATCTCAAGGATGATCAGAAGAAATGGACAGCACCTGAGTTAAATATATGAGTCACAGCAAAGGGTCTGAATACTTAGGACCATGTGATATTTCAGTTTTTCTTTTTTAATAAATCTGCAAAAATGTCAAGAATTCTGTGTTTTTCTGTCAATACGGGGTGCTGTGTGTACATTAATGAGAAAAAAAAATTAACTTAAATGATTTTAGCAAATGGCTGCAATATAACAAAGAGTGAAAAATTTAAGGGGGTCTGAATACTTTCTGTACCCACTGTATATATGTGTGTGTGTTCGTATGTATGTTTATGTTTACCGTGAATGTGAAAGTGCTTTTCCATATAACAGTTTAACACTTATCTCTGACTCAACCAATGATGTGAGTTGGGGGCGGGACTATCAGTTTGGTGACCAATGGCAGTCAGAGGCGGAGCAGAAGCTGCAGTGGGAGTGTTTAGAAAAAACATTCATAAATTAAGCAACAGTGGAGCAGAAAAAATCACCATTATGCAGTTGTGTGAGCTAAAGGCTTCTACTTGAGCTTAGTTTGAGAAATGTGTCCAAACTTTGGACTGCTAGTGTATATTACAGAATTTTTGTTCCATATTAATGGATAGTATTAAAATGCGCCCAATTTACTGACCATTTGAAGTTTCAACCTCAGCCATCCCCATCGTCTGTAAAGCCGTCTCTGGATGAGAATGCCAGTACGGGTAATCTGGTCATTTGTGACACACACACACACACTCAGGGAAAGAAAGGGGCCATGTTGTGTGCGCTCTAATCCCCTTTGACAGCAGAATGGTACGGTCCCATAATCCTCTGCCTGTTGCCGTGGTAGCATTGAGAGGGTTTTGGATGGTAGCTACGACTTCGGCCCAAAGAGAACCAAAGATTCCCGCAGTCAGAGAGCCGTCCACGCGAGGACACTTTCTTTCCGTCAGCTCACAGGAGAGGGGTAGGTGTGCATGAGTGTCAGATGTTCAGATTGAGTTGTAGTTCCTGTAGTTGTTGTAGTTGCATGAATGGCGTAATGATGTAACATGCGAGAGGTTGAGGTGTCCGTGCGCGCGTGCCGTCAGTGCGGGACAGATTATAACACTCACCTGTCCTGTCATCGGCAGCGTATGATTACGGCCCTCGGATTCGGTGACAAATCGTACGCATGCATTAGTGTGCATGGGCACAGGCTGCAGAAGAGGCACTTTTAGGCCTAGTTTGGATGACGCTTTACAAAACGTAGTGTTTTAAAGTGATTCGGCTCGGCCAGATGTGGGAGTTTGGTGCCGACAGACAGATTGCAATAGCAAAACGTAAGCGATGCGTGCTGACAGACAAAGCTCAATGCATTTGATGCATGTGCTATAGAAGAAAACCAGCGGCAGGCAGGCCAATCCATTAAGGTGCTTTTTAAAGAAGTGATCCAGTTACCCGTTTCAGTAGTCCACGGGGATTACAGCAATGTGCTTATAGCCAACGTAGGCCGGCGTATGGGGTCGAACCGCCTTAGCGCAGCCACAGGCTTGATAAAATACGGCTTAAACCTGAGGTTCGGTTTCAGATGGGTTTATTTGAGTCTTAAAGGTGCAGCCGTGTAGGATGTTAGCTTTAGGCCCGAAATAAAGCAGTTTAACTTATAAAGTCAGTGTGAATGCTCTCATAAGAACCCATGAAATCAGAGTTTTGTGTCTTTTAGTTTGTGCTTGTTAGCTTTGAGGCTTATATCTATATGCTGTATGGATACGAACTTTTTATGGACATTTAAACTTCCACAGGAACATCTACTGGTCTATTTTTGTCTAATAATGAAACGCTCTGTAGATTGAAAACATCCAAAATGCAATATATTTTATTGCACTTTGCATCTGTAGATTTCAGTTACAATCCATATCTTTAAAGGTGGTGAGATTGAGTCAGAAATCTCCACTGCGCACACCAAACTTTACTATTTATATTCTGAAGGATTTGTTTATATAGCAATCGCCTGAAATATATTTAATATGGTGAAAATATATTTATGCACTGATAAATCCATAATCCAAATCTTTGACTTTAATATGTCAGCAAAAGAAGATTTTTGAACCTGGCTTTATCTGATGTTCTGGAAATGTATGCAAGTTATAGCATATTTAATTTAATAACATATTTAAACATAACATTTCAGAAAACTTGCATAAAAACTGAAAATTATCCCATAATTTACTCTCCCTCAAGACATCCTATGTGACTTTCTTCTTTCAGTCGAACACAATCAGAGTTATATTAAATAATATTCTGGCTCTTCCAAGATTTATAATGGGAGATTTTGAAGCCCAAAAAATGCATCCATCCATCATTACAGTAATCCATACGACTCCAGAGAGTTAATAAAGGCCTTCTGAAGCAAAACAATGCCTTTTTGTAAGAAAAATCCCATATTTATAACTTTATTCACTCCCATTATAAATCTTGGAAGAGCCAGGATATTATTTAATATAACTCTGATTGTGTTCGACTGAATTAGAAAGTCACATAAACCTAGAATGTCTTGAGGGAGAGTAAATTATGGGATAATTTTTGGGTGAACCATCCCTTAAAAGGGGTGGTTGATTATGATTTTACTTTTTTAACTTTAGTTAGTGTGTAATTTTGCTGTTTGATCATAAACAACATCTGTAAAGTTACGACGCTCAAAGTTCCGGCAAAGGGAGATATTTTCTTTTACAGAAATTGCTTTTTGAAAGGCTGGTAGGGACTACAATGAGCTTCCCGTGTTGGTGACATCACAAACCCCAAAATTTACATAAATTCCGCCCCCAAGAACATGCAACAGCAACTACATCAATTTATCCACTAACTGTTCAGAAACGTCTAAAAGTTGAACTTCTTCCTGAGTCTCTCCATCAGTTTGAACACTTTCCTCATTTTGTCTGCGTGAGATTCTCCAGCTTTGTTGTTGTTGAGCTGTTGAAGCTCCGCCTTCTTCCGGAGCAGCAGCTCATTTGCATTTAAAGGGACACACACAAAAACACCCAAATAGAGGCAAATTTGACAAGCGATAATAAATGATCTGTGGGGGATTTTGAGCTGAAACTTCACTGGAGACACCAGAGACTGATATTACATCTGGTGAAAGGGACAAAATAGCTTCCCTTTAATGTACTGTCATTTATCAAATGGGGAAACTATGGAGTTTTTTTTTTTTTTACCCTGTTCTCCTGTAGTGTCTGCCCAGCATTTCCCAACTGATAAATATTGCAGCTGCTTGTCTGGCAGTTTAATTAAAAGTAGACGCACAAATCTGTCATTATACGGGTGTTTCAGGGACGTTGGAGTGTGAGCCTGCTAAACTGGCTAGATGCCACTTCTGCGCTTTTACTTGTTTCCTTCAAACGTCAGATCATTTCATGTGTTAAAACTCCATTGCAAGCTGTGTGTGTCTCTTCAGTGAAACATCAAAGGCAGACGCTCAACCAACTGTGGAGGAAACACAAACAATACAAACCACAATCCTTAGAAGAAAAGCGCAACATTCACTCCACAAACATTATTTCTTTGTATTGCTTCATTGGATTAAATTGACCTGAAGAGTGACATTGTCTTCTGTAGAGCCGCTTTACCGCTAAAATTGTATTTGATTCATAATTGAAGAACTTTAAAGGGGTCATGAACAGTTATAATGTTAGAAAGATTTTTCCCTAAACATAAACAGAGGTGGACACATGTTCAAATCAAAGAAACAAGTGTATTTCGTTTTTGCCACAACCTTATTTATCTTTCCCTTAGAAATTAACTTAATTATATATTTAAAATAATGTTTTAAAGGGGTCATGAACTGACCCCATGAACTGTAATTGTTTTACAATGTTTCCTGGGGTGCACTTATAATGTTAATATGGATACATTGTCATAATTTATAAATAAAAGTCATTTTTCGTACCCTGATTTTAGCCCTCTTATCTGAAAGGGGCGTGTCTGCTGTGAGACTTCAGTGTAAACGCCCACTGCTGCGATTGGCTGACACCTTTGCATTTCAAATAGCTAAGTATTACTCTCGCGAAACTTTTAGCACGTTTTTACTATCACAGCTCTCAAGGTTAAATAATCGTGAAAAGCATTACTGTAACGAGGAGTGCAGCTTTATTTCCAAAACGTAGTCGTACAGGCAATGGTCAACTCAATAGCAAACAGTAATAACAGGGAAAAGGCAAGCTCGTAGTAAATAATCCAGGCAAAGGTCAAAAAGGCAGGCGGATAAACAACAGAACGATGACACAGGCAGGATCCGAAAACAGGCAAAACAGGACAAGGGTGGCGCTCAGAAATGTTACAGGGTTAACAAGACTTCGCAAATGACATGGGTTACGGATAAACTTAAATAGTGCACCTACAGCTGGACAGTAATCAACATGAAGGTATGGGACTTATGGGAAATGTAGTGTGGTTGAGAGGGTCCATGAACTGGGAGGGTGACATCTGGTGGCAAGTCAACGGAAGACAACAGACCGGATACATTACAATTACATTGCATTATATTATTATTATTATTATGGCATTATAAGAGATATAAAATAGATCCAGAACTCAGTCACCGATAAACTCGCGCTGTTTGATTGACAGCTCCAGCGACTGTAAAGAGAGCGTTCTCTGATCGGTTTCTTTATATAATTTAATCACCGTTTAAATAACGGATTATTTTCATCGTACTCTGTGAAGTTGAGCGTTTAGTCACTGGTTTGATTCACTGACACAGAGAACATGTGACTGAACATGAATCATATCAGATCAGGCATTAGAATGAACACAGTTCCTCACATGTTGTTGATTTACATATCATAAAAGTCTGCGCCGAAATGTGATTGATTCACCAAAAAATCCTCAGTGAAATGTACCGAATACAAATAAATGAAGCTCAACTGAGACACTCACATTGTTGAAAATAATAATCATATTCCTAGCGTTAGGATCCTGTGAAAGGTAATGTTATTTCAGTCCTCTATCGCTCTTTTCTCCTCATCTCACTAACACAACAGTGGGCGGAGCTAATGATGAAGTAGGCGTTGATTTCAGAGTAGTTTTATGAGCTTGATTTAAATAAAAGCTGTTCTTGGACTAACAAGGAAGTTTTTAGTTTTGAAACTTGGAGGATATTTTTTATAGTGCAAAAACCTCTTATGTCAAAAGATTGAATTCTCAATTCATGACTCCTTTAATACTGTTATTGTCTTGTTCACTAATTTGAAGCTGCTTTAGAAATAATTATCTTCATCAAAAGACCGCCATCAGACATCAACGTATGATTATTGATTATTATAAGGCATGTATATGTGTGAACATTTGTGAATCTTTCTCTTCACTGCAGAATTATTATCTTTTATGCATTTTAAACAATAAATGATGTTTATTTTGATATATTCTTTGAATTTAGGAAGGGAGGTGTTAATAAGTTCACTAACGGCAATAAAAGCCGTCGTCGCTCACTTCTGCATTTCTGTGATTTAGGTGTCCAGAGATGACAGATTTCAGCCGTATGTAGACGAGCATGTGATAAGCCTTCAATTAGAGCTAATGAAGGGTTTTATGCTGCCGATTGTGAACGGTTTATCATTGCCTGTTACTGTCGCTTACATTGTGTATTACAGATTCTTATGAAATCTCATCGGTAACTCTTTATTTAAAGCCTGTATATATAATGCATTAATAAAGCACCTTATAATGCATTGAATGGTCTCATGAATTGTAACCACAATACATTATAATGCTTTCTGTATCGATTGATTGCGCACACCTTTAGAAAGTATAATGCATTAAAACACATGCTAAACAACCAAAATTGGATGTTACAAGGAATCTACAAATATTATTTTATTACAATTATTTATGAAAAGATATAAGAAAACACCTTATACACAAAGGCTTTAAGTTTTACCATATCATTTTAAGTATATTATGATGAAACAAAAAACGAGGTCATATCATGCTATTTTAAAAGTTCATTATTTTGTTTAATGGGTGTAATAGAATAGGTTAACATTATTTTTGCACATACTGTACATTATTGCAGCTCCTCTATTTCCTGTCTGTCTGAATCGCACTGATTTCCACAAAGCCCCTCCCTCTGGAAAGCTCAAAGGGCTCTGATTGGCCAACAGACCCAGTGTGTTGTGATTGGCTAAACACCTCAAACGTGTCGGAAATGTAACGCATCGTGAGCTTCATCTTCCAAGGCATCTATAACATTTGTAAACACTCAGTTAGTAAAAATGTCGCAGGTTTTACTGTATCAGATTCTGAAAGTGAGGATGATCATATTGACTATATAGTAGGACTATGAGCTTCGTAACTTTACAGAGCTTATACATGCACAAACAGACATATTATCCTGGTTATGGATCATGAATGTAACTTGTATAACTGCTAACGTTTGGTCTGTTGGCCGGTGAGTGAGAGTGTGTGATGCAACCGCGTTTGAATGCTGACGAAGCTAACGAACGACTCTTGGTCCCGGCTGTGCTGCGTTGGCTCTTTGATCCTGTTACCAGGTCGTGGCTTTGGCCACCGTGGAATAGTTCCACTTAGAGCGTAAGTAGGTATGGCCACTAAAATTAGCCACTAAGGCATTTGACCCTTGACTCTCTGAGTAAAGACGAGCTGAGGCCAAATGTCATCTTTTCCCATGACTGATGTGCAAACAAAAAAAATGAACTAACAGTTGAAAGGCAAATCTCATGAAAACTGACTAGAAATGTCATGTTTCTGTTTTTGAATAGGCAGTTTCACTTTGGTCGCATTATGGACCTTTCATTTCTGTATTATGAGAATTTGATATTTTTGATTCAGGGGTTTGTAATCAGTATATGCATTTTCATGTTAAATTCTAAACGTGGTGTCATGTGTGCGCAACCCTCTGCTTCTGCATGTTTGGTTGCAGTTTATAAGTGTTTTACCTTTTTTTTTTTTTTTTTTATTGATAGGTTGCCTTTGAAACCCCGCCCACAGTAGTAGATGAGGCCCCTGTTAAGGGGGAGGAGACTCCTGCAGAGGGGGAGGAGTCCGAAACAAATGTAAAGCCCGAACAGGGCACAAGCTCCGCCCACCAGGAAGAACAGACCCCAGAAGAGCGTCTTCAGTTGCTGGTAAGAGTCACATGATCACAGATATACACATATATGTATGTGTGTATATATATATATATGTATGAATGTATATATATGTGTGTGTGTGTGTATATATATATATATATGTATGTATGTATATATATGTGTGTGTGTGTGTATATATATATATATATATATATATGTGTATATATATGTGTGTACATATAAAATTTATATATTGTGTGTATATATATTTTTGTTCAGGTTTTTTATTTTAGAAATTACTTTTTTCTAAATTATTTTTAAACTATTTTTTACTATATTTTTTACTATATATATATATATATATATATATTTAAAAAAAAGATTAATATTATTTATATTATTTGTAATTGTATTTATTTAATATTTTAATTATTATTTATTGTTCGCTGCATATATATGTGTATATAATTTTTTAACTAATATATATATATATATATATATATATATATATATATATATATATATATATATATATATATATATATATATATACAAAGCTATATAGCCAACACAAAAAATATTTTTAAATTTACAAAAACTAAGAATTAACAATACTTCTGCAGTGTTTATTAATTTTAGTTAGTTAATTTCTACAGAGTTGTATTTGTTAACATTAGTTAATGCACTGAGAACTAACATGAACAAATTATGAACCAGATATTTATGTGACTACCATTAACATTGTAACAAATGTATTGTTCATTGTTAATTCATGTTAGTTAATACATTAATTAATGTTAACAAATGAGACATTGTGAAGTCTTACCATAAATATATAAATGTAACAATCTTGAATGACTGCGCGTCACGAAAATATTCAATGCTATTCGAATTGAGTATGTTGAATATGTTTGTTGTGTGATGTTCCTGCAGGAAAGTGAGTTGGGAAGGAAGAGGAAAGAATGTGAAGTTCTTGAGCATGAGGTCCGGAAGAGACAGAAACGATGTCTCGATTTGGTGAGAGTGATTCTCTTATTTTAACGCTTACAGTGCATGACTCCTGTGTGTCAGTCTGAAAAACTGTCTGTGTGTGTGTGTGTGTGTGTGTGTGTGTGTTCACAGGAGAACCAGCTAGTGGACGAGCGCAGCAGAAATGAGCACTTAGTGGAGGAGGCAGAACTCCTCAGGAGAAAGGCTCAGCTGCTTGACCAGGTGAAACGCTCACTCGACTGTTAAAGTTATTAAAGAGGACCTATTGTGCTTTTTTGCATTTCTTTAGTGTGTAATGTTGCTGTTTGAGCATGAAAAAGTGGGAGTTCTTCTCTATATCAGCGTCACTCTTTCTGAACTCTCTAAAACACCTTCATTTGAGGTCTTGAGTTTTTCTTCCGGGAACAAACACGTCACAATATTCCTCATTTAAATAATTCAGAAGAAAGGGGCGGGGCCTGGTTGAGTGTTGAAACAGGCGGTTATGATAAGGGGCGGGACATTTCCCACACACGCTTGACCAATCACAACACACTGCTCCAGCCGACCAATCAGAGCACATTGAGCTTTTCAGAAGGAGGGGCTTCATAGAGACAGGAGCGTTACTGACAGACTGGGAAGAGAGGTGCTGAACAAAGGAGAATATGAGGAAAATAATGAACATTCAGAGCCCAAAAATAACATCTAGACTTTATATAAGGGCATAATAGGTTCTCTTTAACACCTGTTGGCCAAATGAAGTTTGTTTATGCGCCCTCTTGGTATTTAAAATCCAGTGTAACCATAAAGTGTTTCTGTAGTCTCAGGCTGAAAATGAGGAGCTAAAGGAACAGCTCTGTGTTTTGAGCGCACAGCATAGTTCAGTTTTGGAGGAGAACCAGCGACTCCGTGCAAAGCTGGAGAACCTAGAGCAGGTCCTAAAGGTAACGCACTCGTGTCAGAAACACGTTTAATGGGTTTCTCCACGGGTTCGGTGTGTGATCGCTCTGTGTTTTTGTGTTGTCGCAGCACATGCGAGAGGTCGCCGATCGCAGGCAGCAGCTGGAATTGGAGCATGAACAGGCACTGGCAATCCTCAAGTTCAAACAGGATGAAATCAAGCGGCTTCAGCGGGTCAGTTGCTCACGGTTATCACAGCAAATCTGCTTTTAATGAGAATTTATATAGGAATGAGTCATGTTTGTGTTTCGTATTCACGAACCCTGATGATCTGTTGACATTGATTCCAAGCGAAATGACTTTCTCGCATATTCAGTTAACGATAACACTCTCTTTTATTAATGCGTGAACTAACTATGATCATTATATTTTCACAGCATTTATTAACCTTCGCTGTTAGTTCACAGTGCCTCTATTATGCTTTTTTTTTGTGGATATTTCATGCAGTGTTTATTAGAGCTGTTTGTGAATGTAAAAGCTCTGCAAAGATCAAACGATAAATGGAGAAAGAGATTCTGAACTGCCTGAAACGAGTCGTCAGTAATTCTGGTCTTGTAGCAAATTTGCATAATGCGAGCCTGTGGTCTTCATTGGCTCTCGGCGAATGATGTCTGCTTTGCTCCGCCCTCAAACACGAGTTGTATCAGAGACTGGAAGAGTTTGGTTCGTGTCGAGAAGGCGCTGTTTTCTGCTGCCAAAGCAAATCCACTTTGATGAGATTGATACGGTAAACCTGACTGTTCAAGTGCTGAAGAAGAGCTGAAATTCAGATATGAGAATGGACGCTTTGTTCCTGACACGCACTGTAAGCGGTCGACCAATCACAACAGACTGAGCCATCTGACCAATCAGAGCACAGCAGCTCTCAGAAAGGAGGGGTTTAAAGACACCAAATCTTTTATCAAACTGTTTCAGACAGTGAGAAAAGAGCTGATGCTGCAATGGATATTATGAGAAAATTAAAGCGTTTTTTGACCTTGAATGATTGTCAACCTATTGTAGAAGACCTTAAAACAAATTAGGAGCCTTTAAAATAGCGTAATAGGGGCACTTTAACTAATAGATGCAACTTTTAATTTTAATAATGCAGTATCTTAATGTAAATGTTGAAATTAACATTTACAAAAATTAATAAATGCTGTAGAAGTATTGATTATTGATAACATGTCACACCTGGTTGTTTTGTATTAAAATGTGACATTAACATCATGTCAAATGAAGCTGCTCTGGTCACACTTTAGATTAGGGTCCAATTTTCTCTATTAACCATGAACTTTGCCTCAATAAACTCCTAATTACTGCTTATTAATAGTTAGTAAGGTAGTAGTTAAGTTTTTGTATTTTGTATAAGGTAGGATTATGAGATGTAGAATATGATCGTGCAGAATATGTGCTTCATAAGTACTAATGAACAGCCAATATCCTAGTAATACACATGCTGATAAGCAACTAGTTACTAGTGAGAATTGGACCCTAAACTAAAGTGTTACCGCGGTACTCGTAATGAATGGGCAAACGGATGAGATCCAGGTTAGTCGTACAGGCTGGGTCAAACAACAGCAAACCAGGTATATCTGAGGAATGGCAGAATCGTAATCAATAGACAGGCAAAGTAGATCGAGGTAGGCAGCAAACAATGAACAGTCCAATAATCCAAGGCAATAAGTCCAAAACGGCAGGCAGGGAACGATCGGAAAACACGGAAACAGGCAGAATCAAAAACCAGGAAAACAAGACAGTAAATAACGCTCAGAAATGATAACGTTACAGAAGATCAAGACCTTGCACGGATGTGTGTGTGTGTGCTGAGATTAAATAGTGTGACTGGCTGGGTGATGTGTTGCAGCTGGTGGAGTGATCAGTGATGGGTGCGGGGCTTCTGGGAAATGTAGTCAGTGTCTGTGAGTGTGTGTGTATGAGGGTCCATAGTGGAGTGCCCTGGAGTGTCTAGCGGGCTCTACAACTGACGATCGTGACACTCGTGTTGAACCTAGAACATGCCTTTAATATTTTAAGATAAAAGTAGATGTATGTGGTAATGATTCAGTCTTTACTTCTGTCGTAGTCGCACAAACTGTGCAGCCGACAAACATTTTTTGATCGAGTCACAGTTTTGAGCCACAAAGAAAATGTTTTTAAAATTTATTATTTATTATTATTTGCTAAAATTGTAAAATTAAATATTTTAATGATTATCTTTGTTGTCTCTTCCTCAATTGTCACTTTGTATTTGTCAATAGAGTTTATTCTCTACTGAAAAACAATCTTTAAACTAGTTGGTCATTTAAATGTTTTTAAGAGATTTCAGTGTTTCAGTTGTTATATATGTATATATATATATATATATATATATATATATATGTGTGTGTGTGTGTGTATATATATATGTGTGTGTGTATATATATATATATATATATATATATATATATATATGTGTGTATGTATATATTTATATATGTGTATATGTAATGTATACTGTATACATGCGCGCACACAAAAAACACATTATATATATATATATATACATATATATGTATATATGTATGTATAGATATGTATATATACTGTATATTGTGTACACTGCATGCACATATATATGTATATGTATGTATATATTTATGTGTGTGTGTATATATATATATAAAATTTATACACACACACTCTATATAGATGATGACTGTATATAGATGAGTGTGTTATTTTGTGTTTAAGAGTGTGTTCTGGTTCCACAGGCTCAGTTATTTGCTAAAAGAGAACATGAAGGTGTCGTGCAAATGCTGGAGGTGAGTTTCACATCACACTATATGCTTTAGTTTGTGTCATGACAGGTTCACAAACAGTTTAAACTAACCGATTTGCATTAACTAAAAACGTGTGATGAGTGGATGAATGTTTATTTGTGCGTTGTTTAACGGAATTGTGTCTTTCTCAGGATCTGGTGCAGCTCGTATTGCACAGAGAGCTGGTAGAGTACAGCGTGTGCACTTCCTGTTTGATGTGATGCATTTCCTGTCTCTCTCTCTCTCTCTCTCTCTCTAAACTGCATCACTGATGATGGTATCTTCAGCCTGCAGAGGGCCCTGTTTACCTACTAGTCCTGTTTTTCATTTCAAAGTCCCTTGAGATGTTTTACGTATAATATTGCAAGAACATAAATATTAAAACATAAGGTTGCAGTAATATAGATATGCAATAAATTGACACACAATTCAGCAAAGCAATAATGAGCATTCAGAGTATTCAAAACAGTCAGTTACTTATTTTTATCCAGAATGATTTTTTTATACTACATCAGTGTCAGTGAGAATCAAACCCTTGATCTTGATGTTGCAAGCGCTTTACCTCTTCAGGTGCAGGTGTGCAGCTCAGATTTTTTATTTTGCATTTGATCTAGAAAGATGTGTTATGAGGATAGAATATAAATAATAAATCAGCTTTTTTGTGCATTTTGAGTCTTACAGTAGATACATTCAACAGTGATGCGGTTCAACAGGTCCTGGATTGCAGCGTTTAATAATCTGAACTCATATCTGCTCTGACTGCTTTTGAAATGCATGATTTTTCCTCTCTTTCTCTTTCTGTCTTTTATTTGGCCGCTAACCAGAATACACTGGACTGCATGCAGGTATCAGAACCGCTCAGAAACACTTTCATTAGGCCCAAAACTCAAGTTAGGTTCAGTTTCTAGAGCGTGTGTATGTGTACGCTTGTTTAACTATACTTGAAAGAGCCAATTTTCCTCACTTTTATAGTGAAATATTATGACAATATTATTACAAATATTACAAAATATTTATAACAGTAAAAAGTGACAAATATTATGACTAGTGAGGACATTTTACTGGTCCTCAGTAGTTAAAAAGGCTTATAAATCAGTCCCTCCAGGATTTCGTGATTCTGAGATCGCAGAATTCATTCCAAAATCAAGCGCTGGGACATCCGGATATATACAAGTGTTTTAAAAGGAAAGAAAATTTCTGACATGAGGCCCATTTGAACGATGGACAGGGTAATGCCTTGTTTATATTATGCATTTTTATACATATATATATATATATTTATTTATATATATATATATATATATATATATATATATATATATATATATAACCACTATGTAATATTTGCTACTCCCCATAATGCCTGATTTCACCAGTACATTTGAAAAATTATTTCACTGCATTTTAAAAAAATATATATAAATATATAATGCTCTTATTTATTGAAAAAAAAAAAAAATATATATATATATAACAATAGACAATTATAAAATTGTTGCATGAAATGAAATACTAATTTCTATAATTTAAAATGTATACTGATGGATTACATATTGGTGAAAATGTGGGATTTCACTGCAAAACAGCAGCAGCTGCAAATATTGACCTAATTGTCGAGGAATTCTGCAGCGCATTCAGTCATTTTAGGCCGCAAAATCCGAGATAAAAAGTCCCGTGAAATCCTGGATGGACGGATGAATCAGTTACAACATGTTTGTGATGGTTAGAGGATAGAGGATGGTTAAGGCCATAAAAAATACTGTTAACTTGATATAAAACCAATGGAAGTCTATGCGATGTCCTCAATAATATAGAGAAACAAACCTGTGTGTGTGTTTGTGTGTGTATGTGTGTGGCTATTCCCTACGTTATGGGGACACAAATGTCCCCACAAGTATAGTAATACCAGATTTTGATCTTGTGGGGTCATTTTTTTGGTCCCCATGAGGAAACAAGCTTATAAATCATACAGAATTATCTTTTTTGAAAATGTAAAATAGCAGAACATTTTGTGTGATGGGTAGGTTTAGGGGTAGGGGTAGTGTAGGGGGACTGAATGAACAGTATAAAAACCATTACACCTATGGAATGTTCCCATAAAACATGAAAACACAATGTGTGTGTGTGTGTGTGTGTGTGTGAGTGTGTGTGTGGTTTGTGAGAGCTGTTTTGCTGTTTACCACAAGGCTAAAGGTGTTCACAAAGTATTTGCGCGTGCTTAGCACGATAGAAGCATTTCTATATAAGTTTTTTGGCAATAAAACGAGTGCTTTAAGGGCCAAACAGTTTTATGCTAATCAGCCTTTCGCAAACGCATTCCCAAAAGTATTCGCCATGTAGCGTTTTAAAGTTAACTGTGAGAATACTGACGTTTGAAAGTGACACTTCTTCTGAGGTGAGAGTTTTACAGGAAACCCTTTATTTTTAGAGCTGCGAGCAGCGACTGAACAAGTGACAGTCGGCCAGTCACTGTGTGTGTGAGTGTTTTTGAACCCTGTGCGCTCAGTAAGCCAGGAAACCGAACCACAGAACCGGAAGTGAAACTAGCTCGTCGTAGTCTCACAAACTCAACCTCTTGAGCTTCAAATGCTTTTACTACACGCTTGTGTTTTACACTCAGCAAAACGGCTTTAACCCTTTTCCTTTGCCTCCACTGTTCACCTTCACTCGTCGCTTTTATTTATCATGCTTTTACAAAAAAACGTTTTCTGTGCACACATCACGTGTTGATTATAGCAGGCTCAGTGTGGTGATATTGATATCTGGAAAACCTACACACTGGATTTTTATGATTTTACTAAGCATTAGGTGTCAATAACACTTATCAATGAATTTTTCAAAATATTTAGAGCTTATGGTTAGTGATTTAAACAAACACCAAGTAATAAACTCAAGTAACTTCAGTGAGTAATATATTATCACTAGAGATGTGTTGGATGAAAACAATTAATTTTTAGCCTCAAACTCTTCTCTCCCATTGAGATTAAAGTTCATAAAAATGTCCACAAAAATTGATAAGCTCTTACAAATATTCATAGTTTCATTGAGATGAACAAGCTTTGATTTGCCCAATTATAGATGATGTCACATATTCATTGTATCATCACATGCTCTGATTGGCTAATCCCACTTTTGCGGTGCATCATTCATTGCTTTTAGCATCTGCATTTCTTCATCAAACAAGCTTTTATGTTTAACATATTTATGAATATAAATTAATATTTGCATATTAATGTCGACCTTGTGTAGGCAAAGGTTCGGGAGCTGGAGGAGAAATGCCGCAGTCAGAGCGAACAGTTTGGGATGCTGTCGCAGGAACTGGATAAGTTTCGGGTGCAGGCCTCGAAGATCGACCTGTCGGGCTCCGGCCTGCTGTCGGGCCCTTGCCTGAGCCAGCTGACCAATGGGGTCGGCCTGCCCGGTGAGACTGGTACGCTTAATTAACCCTCGTGCTGTGTTGGAAATCTAATTTGGTGATCCAGGCCTTTTAAATTGCTTGTAAATCTCTCATGATGCTATATAATCACCAAACATAGGATTCAATCTTTTTGGCAACTTGTTTTCTTTCAGTTAACACAGGTGTTTTCCGATGCCCCTAAAGACACTTTTGCAAAAAAATAAAAATTTCTTTCATGCGTGGCCGAGAAACCTTTTCTTACAATTTCTGGTTTATGTATGCTGACTATAACCTATTTCCTTTGTGCGGCACTGCAGTTTTACTGTAAAGAAAACGAGAGTATGGATCTGCATGAATTGAGATCTGTTTGTTCTAGATTTGGCTTTATGTCCACTTTAACACAACGAATAACGCCAGTCAAGAAACCACACCGTGAATTGGGCTAATGGTGCAGTACGGCTGTGTGCATTGTCTTATTAGCCAAGTTCAAAGGTCCATAAAATAAGACTGATTGAGTAAAAAGTGCTCAAAATTTGGCTTTCGTTAGGGCAGTATACTGCTAATATCACACCCTTATGTCCGCTTTAACGCATCCTCTGTGGCGGCTGAGAAACCGTGCCGGGAAATGGGCTGATGCTGCAATACGGTTGTGTGCACTGTCCTATTGGCCAAGTTCAAAGGTCCGTAAAACAAGACTGGTACGGTAAAAAGTGCTCAAAATTTGGCTTTTGTTAGGACAGTACATATTTCAAGGCCTCATGTCCGCTTTACTAATTTTAAATCGTTGTTGGCAGAAAAACCACGCTGCAAAATAGGCTGATGGTGTTATATGGCTGTTTGCCCTTGGCCAAGTTCAAGAGTCCTTTAAAAAAAGACAGATACAGTAAGAGTGCTCAAAATTTGGGTTTTGTTAGCACAGTATGCCTCTAATATCACGGCCTTATGTCCGCTTTAACGCATCCTCTGTGCCAGCCAAGAAACCACACAGTGAATTGGGCTGATGGCGAATACAGCTGTGTGCATTGTCTTATTAGCCAAGTTCAAGGGTCCTTAAAAAGAGACAGATATAGTAAAAGTGCTCAAAATTTGGCTTTCTTTAGGGCAATATACCTCTAATATCACACCCTTATGTCTGCTTTAACACATCCTCTGCGGTGGCTGATGAAACCGTGCCGGGAAATGGGCTGATGCTGCAATACGGCTGTGTGCACTGTCCTGTTGGCCAAGTTCAAAGGTCCATAAAACAAGACTGATACAGTAAAAAGTGCTTGAAATTTGGCTTTCATAAGGGCAGTATATATTTCAAGGTCTCATGTCCGCTTTTCATGAATTTAACTCTTTGGTGGGAGAGAAACCCCGCTGCAAATTGGGCTGATGGTGCAATATAATATGCCTGTGTGCATTGTCTTATTGACTGAGTTCAAAGGTCCATAAAAAAAGATAAATACAGTAAAAGTGCTCAAAATTTGGATTTCCTTTAGGCAGTATACATCTAATATCACGGCCATCGTCTGCTTTAACGCATCCTCTGTGCCGGCTGAGAAACCTCGCTGGGAAATGGGCTCATGGCGCAATAAGGCTGTGTGCATTGTCCCAATCGCCAAGTTCAAACGTCCATAAATCAAGACTAATGCAGTAAAAAGAGCTCAAAATTTGGCTTTCCTTTAGGCAGTATACATCTAATATCATGGCCTACGTCTGCTTTAAAGCATCCTCTGTGGCGGCTGAGAAACCTCGCTGGGAAATGGGCTCATGGCGCAATAAGGCTGTGTGCATTGTCCCAATGGCCAAGTTCAAACGTCCATAAAACAAGACTAATGCAGTAAAAAGTGCTGAAAATTTGGCTTTCCTTTAGGCAGTATACATCTAATATCACGGCCTACGTCTGCTTTAACGCATCCTCTGTGGCGGCTGAGAAACCTCGCTGGGAAATGGGCTCATGGCGCAATAAGGCTGTGTGCATTGTCCCAATGGCCAAGTTAAAACAAGACTAATGCAGTAAAAAGAGCTCAAAATTTGGCTTTCAATTAGGGCCGCACATATTTCAAGGCCCAATGTCTGCTTTAATCAGTTTAACTCTTGGGTGGCAGAGAAACCACACAGCGAAATGAGCTGATGGTGCAATAGGTGGCTCAGTGTGCATTGTCATATGAAGTTTTTTTGGAACACAGGCTAAGTACTGTATGTCTGAGAGATCCATAAATGGATTCCGTCTGCATTATCCCCTCTTTTTCCAGGCACAAATGCCTCATGGGAAGACATCGCGTTCTGGAGTTTGGAGGGCAATGAAGCCCTCTTTGATGCCTCTGAGCCTGGTACTGTTTAACTTGGTTTCCTTCTAGGCTGTGTTTGTCCTGAATGGAAGACGTCACGTTTCTGCCTGCATGAGTAACACATGGAGTGTGACCGTGGGCAGTAGTGGTCACATCCATGAAGAATGTAATATAATCTGTCCTGAGCTAGAGCTGGGCGATATGAAAATATATAGCCTGCGAAACAAGTCGATCATAACGCCCACCCCTATGCTGAGCCATAAAATGAACCGCTTTGTGGTGTTGTAGGCGTTCTATGTATTGACGTTGGTACTGTTTGCAGTTCTCACCTTGTGAGGTTTGTATTGGTATTTATCATATGAAAATAATCACTTACATAATTGGTAGAACATTGCATGTCTCTCAGCTGATTGGCTGCATTATTCTGACAGATCAATCAGAATTCTATGGTGATCTGTTCTCCATGACAGCTGCTTCTTGACTATGTTCAGAATGGTATACGACCATTATACTATGTTTGCAGTATTGCTTTCCAAGATGATAATTGATAATTGGACATTTACTAAATTAAGCGTGCATCCCAGTGAGGTCAAATGGGCATTAAATGGCATATTATTTCATGTACTAGATTTAAATTCCCCCTGCAGTCAATATTTTTATCCCTTAAAACTAATCAAAATGACATATTTAAACGTTTTTCCTGTGAAAATAATTATTCATGCCTTAAAATAGCTTGACTGTAACTCTTACTTCATTAAGAATACGCTAAAGCATGAATATGCAAATTAGCCCCGCCTCCAGTCACTCGCTCCAGTTTGGATTACCTGATCCGCTTAACTGTAGTGAATTCTGCACGACGGCAAGTGGAAATATTGGTTTAATTTACCCATATATATTTGAAATGCATTCTGAAGATTAAATTAATATTTCTTAACTTTCTGAATGTTATTAATTCATATAATTACTATTAATATTGAACATCAAACTGGTTTCTTGGCATTTTCCTTGCACAAAGCACAAATTCAGAGCATTTTCCTGCCCTCTTTTGATTGACAGGATATATCAGGACCATTATTGGATACTGATTATCGGCCGATATATCGGTGCATCTCTACTGATGAATTTGCCCATGGTTTATGTAAATCTTGATTTTCACTGCAGGGTGTCTTTAAAAACAAAGTATGTACTGCTGTACGTACTCCATTCTGAATCCGAACATAGTCCCAATCTTCTGCTGTATATGTGGATGCATTATTATGTTCATCACGCAAATCTAACAGCACGTTTAAATGTTAACACGCGCTTGCATAATTTCTGCTATGCACTTTTTGTGTTTTTAATTTGCCTCTTTCTGACTAATCCACTGCAATATAAAGAAGTTGTTAATGGAAACACTCAATGAAAATGACAAGTTCATTTTAAAGCAGGCAAACGATGAATGAATGTAAGCCGAGGGAGGAGGTGAAGGTCAAACAGGGATTTATACTCTGACACAGGGATCAACTAGAGTCACCAATACACACAGATAAATCACAGACACATACATGAGAACATACATGTTCCATTGATGAAAAAAAATCGTCTCTGCGCTCACTGCATGCTCTCCTCCGTCTGTGTTAGATGTCGCTGCGGTCCTGCGGACGGGCTCCACTCCACATGCGGCTGAACTGTCACTGTCACGTCCCGAGCGCTCACCGACCACCAAACACAGAGAGCTGCCGGCCATCAGCGTGAAGTCCGGCTCCACGTCCAGCCCCACGCCACCCAGATCCGAGACCACGCACCTCTCCCCCAAATCCGCTGGCTCTCGCCCGGCCAGTCCCCGAAAGGCCAGCCCTACACATGAGGTGAGAAAAACGACACGACTGCACCCTAAAAAAAACAACCCAAGTTGGGTTAAATATGGCTATTGGGTTGTTTTGACTCAGCGGTTGGGTTAAATGTTTGAGCAGTTTTATTTAACTCAACTATTGTTTAAAAGTTACTATATGGCTGGCTTAAAATGATCCCAAAATAGGCTGATTTTAAGTGTTTTTATATTTATGTTTTACATTTAATGTGTTTATTTAGCTATTTGAATTACAAGGACATCGGCATGTCCTCATAATTAAGGAGTGTGGTCTGAAACCTGAGTACACCACAGTATAAGGACTGTGGGTCCTCATAATGTTGGTCAAACCAGTACATGTATGTGTGTGTGTGTGTGTGTGTGTGTATATATATATATATATATACACACACACACAATTATATATATATAATTTCATACAGTTGATTGGTGATGAACATGACTATAGAACGCAGTTAGAATGTCCTTAAAATGCAAGATATCAGGGCAAAAATGCCACTGTATGAGTTTTTGTCTCATATTTACATTATTATATTATATATATATATATATATATATATATATATATATATATTTATATTTTATTTTATATTATATATATATATATATTTTATATTTTTATTTCATATATATATATATATATATATAATGAGCGCAATATCACACAAGTGATAGCAAGTTTTTACCAACATTTGGCAGTTTTAGTTTCATGTTTAGAGTATCATATTTTTTTTTTTTTTTTTTTTTGGGATATTTTGTTTATTTACATCTACTCGCCCTTCAAACCTGTATGACTTTCTTTCTTTTGTAAAACTAAAGATATTTTGAAGAATGTTTGTAACCTAACTGTGTTGGTCTGTACAATTATCTAAATACCAATTCAGATGCAGCTTCTAAAAAAAAAAAAAAAATCATGGCCCTTGTAGCCTAAACATAAATTCATTGTGTTGAATAAAATCATTTTTCTAAAGCTGCTTAATGTCTATTTTGATGCTATTCTCATTTTACACAACAATGATTTTAAATGATTCTTTAGGGGAAATTTCTCCGCCGAATTTTGCGTGTGATTAATTTGCGATTAATTATTATTAGAAAGAACTTCTATTTTAGCATTATGCAAAC